>PVKA01013773.1:0-17500 GCA_004027165.1 Ctenomys sociabilis | reverse complement strand
TGCTTTTGCTATTCGAGGTCTCTTCTCATTTCAGAAGAGTTTTAGAAATACATTCAGGGACATATTCAGCAATTTTTTAAGGTACACTACTTGTGTTCTAATTGGGATTGCATTGAATTTGTGTAATAATTTTGGGACTATGGCCATTCTCACAATGTTGGGTGTTTCTGTCTATGAGCCAGGAATATCTTTCCATTTTCTGAAACCTTTTTTCAATCTCTTTTTTCAAAGTACTGTAATTTTCACTGTATCAATCATTTATCCCTTTATGAGATTGATTCCTAGGTATTTCATCTTTTGGAATTTATTGTGAACCCTAATCTTTTTTGGTACATTCTTTGGTTTTGTACAGACATACTATTGATTTCTGAGTATTGACTTGTGTCCTGCTACATTACTGAATTTGGTAGTTAAATCTACAAGTCTCTTTGTGAAGTTTTTCAGGATCTTCTATGTAGAGTATCATGCCATCTGTAAACAATGATAATTTTATTGCTACCTCTCCAATCATTAATTTTTAAATTTCTTTCCCTTGTCTAACATCTCTGGCTAATGTTTCCTGATCTGTATTGAATCAAAGTGTGACAGTGGACATCCTTGTCTTGTTCCTGATTTTCATGTGAAGGCTGCCAGATTTATCCATTTAATATGATGCTCACTGTTGGATTTTCATAGGTGGCTCTTATCAGGTTGAGGTAAAGACCATCTATTCTGGTTTTCTGTAGAGTTTTTATGATAATAAGTGTTGGAGTTTGTCAAAAGCTTTTTCTGCATCTATTGAGATGATCATGTGATTTTTGTCTTTGGCTCTGTAGATGTGATATTTATGAATTTATATTGAATCATCCTTGCATTCCTGGATTTAATCTCATTCAATGATTTCCTGCATTCTGTTTGTAAGTATTTTATTGAGAATTTTTGTGCTTTTATTAGAGAGATTGGCCTGCAGTTTCTATTTTTGGTTGGTCTTTCTTCGCTTTTTGTATCAAAGATTTGATATCTGATTTTGGTATCTCTGATTTAGTACTTGCCTCCAGAAATGTGTTTGGGAGATTTTCTTCCCTTGCAATTTCATTGAAGAATTTGAGAAGAGTTAGCATCAAATCTTCTCTAAAATTTCTTGTAGAATTTCAGCTGTGAATCTATCAGGACCTGAGCTTTTCTTTCTTTTTTAAAAAATTTTAAAAATTCCTTTTAATGAAAGAAAAAGAAAATAGCAATGAAATAGCTTCAAAACATGTTAGTAGATTGGTTACAATAATTAATGCAGTGCATACTGTTGTCTTTGTAATAGTTATTCAGAGGACAAGATTAGGCATAGATTTATTTTGATTATGGATGATTGGATTTTTATATCCCTCAGTTAACTGTATGCCAGATTCTTCTCCTGTGCTTGGGAAATTTTCTGCTACTACTTCTTCAAATACCATTTAATGTCATTTGTGTTGACTCCTGCTATTTCATTGACACTTACTAGTTTTGTATAATTTTCCTTTGTATCATCTTGTAGCTGCTGAATTATTTCCTGTATTTGTTGTTTTTTTTTGATTTTTAAAGAGATCTTTCCTTTTGTGACTGCTAGCTGCAATTCTGTCTTCAAGGTCAGAATGTCTATCTTCAGTTTTGTTCAAATGAGTTTGTCAGCTTTCAATGGAATTCCTTATCACCTAGATATCTATTTGAGTATGAATTCTTTCTTGCTTCTTTAATGTTTCCATCATTTTTCTATTTTTCTCTATTTTTTAAAACTATGTACTTTTTAGATGTGCTGAGCAACTCTTTCATGATATTTTTCCTGAGAGATTATTTCTGATCTGATTTCTTTGATAGCAATCACAATTTCTTTTGATATGCAGAAACTTCTCAATAAGAGTTGATCCCAGTTATTAATTCTTTCAAGTGTTTCACATGCAAATACATGTTTGTTCATGAAATCTTTGATATCCCTATGTTTTCAAGCGTTCCTCCTACTTTCTCTTTGGAGATTGTTTCTGTTTTAATGCTTAGATTTTTAACCCATTTTAGTTTTCGGCATGGAGAAAGTCAGTTTTTTCCAGCACCATTTGTTAAAGAGGCTATCTTTCTCCTAGTAAGCGTGTTTGGCCCCTTGGTCGAATATCAGGTAGCTGAGTATGTTCGTAAAGGCGTCTACATGTTCTAATCTATTTCACTGATCCTCAAGTTTATTTCATTGTGAATACCACGTTGGTTTTATCACAGTGGCTTTGTAGTATAGTTTCAAGTCAGGAATTATGATGCCTCCTGCCTTGCCTTTGTTGGCCAGGATTGCCTTTGCTATTCTAGGTCATCTGTGGTTCCAAATAAATTTTAGGAATGATTTCTCTAGGTCTAGGAGTTTGATAGGGATATGTTAAATCTCTGAAACAATTTTGGGAGTATGGCCATCTTTCCGATGTTGGTTCTTCCTATTCAGGACCAGGGAATATCTGTCTATTTTCTGAAATCCTCTACAATCTCTTTTCTTAAGGCACTGTAATTTTCCCTGAAAAGATCTTTGACTTCTCTGGTTAAGTGAATTCCAAGGATTTTCATTTTCTGCAGAGATATTGTAAAAGGTATTGTTTCTATAGTTTCCCTCTCAGTGTGTTTGTAATCTGTGTAGAGGAATGCTATTGACTTTTGAATACTGACTTTGTGTCCTGCTATGCTACTGAATTTGTGTATCAATTCCAGTAGCTTCCTGATTGAATTTTTTGGGTCTTCCAAGTAAAGTATCATGTCATCTGCAAATAACAATAATGTAACTTCTTCTTTACCTATTCTTATTCTGTTTATTTCTTCCTCTTGTCTAATGGCTGTTGCTAATGATTCCAAAACTATACTGAATAGGAGGGATGACAGAGGATATCCTTGTTTTGTACCAGATCTGAGAGTAAAAGATTTCAGTTTTTCCTCATTTAGAATTATATTAGCCATTGGGGTGTCATAAATGACTTTTATCAAATTGAGGTAGAGGCCTTCTATTCCATGTTGGTCCTGCCTTCAGGGCATGCTGAGACTGCAATTGAGACTGGAAATGGTGATGTGCATCTGTAATCCCAGATCTTGGGAGGCTGTAAGTAGGCAGATCATTTTGAGTCTGATCTAATAGTGTGACCATGAACACTGTGTAGACCCTTCCCTAAAACTACAAAAATAAATAAATAAAACAAATATTAGGGGACCAGGAAGATGGCTCACTTGAATAAGCTCTTCCCTGACAAGCACCAGGGCCTGAGTTCAATCCCCAGTTCTGCAAAATAAATAAATAAATAAGTAAAATAAATATTTAAAAAAATTAAGTAATCTCAATTCTCACTAGGTCAACATTTTTACATTCTATATGTGTATCATGTAGTACTTATCTTTCTGTGTCTAGATTTTTCATTTTACATAATCTTCAGTTTCATCTACTTCATCATATATTATTTTGTGCTTTGATATACTTGAATTTTACTTGTGTATGTGCACTTTCTTTACCCTTTCATCAGTTGATGGACAACTAGTTTGATTAATTTCTTACATAATTTTTATTATGCCACTAATCATGTTTCCCTTACAAAATAGTAACTTTCAAAGATATAATTCTAATGAATTGAATTTTAACAAAGCAAATGAATCATATGGGGAGATTAAGGGAGCCATTACAAGGAGACATCCAGGGCCTAGGAAAAACAGGAATGCAAGTGAGGAGATGAGAGTCATGAGGAATAAACAAGAGCTGCAGCATCTTGGGAAAAGCTGTGGTCTTCAGGGAGGAGCATTTGCCTCTTTTAAAATAAAGGAACAGCTGAAGGTATGAGAAGAAATTCCCTGCTTCTCAATTTTCCCACTCTTTGATGTGCTGCTACTATTTTTGCTAGCTTTCACTGGAATTCGTAATATCCTGGGTATCTATTTTGTGAACTTAAAATTTAGCAAATCATCAGGAAGACTACATATCATGACCAAATGAGATTCAACCCAGGAATGCAGGGATGGCTTAATATATAAAAAACCATAAATGCAACATCTACAAAGCCAAAAAATTACATGAGCATTTCAATAGATGCAGAAAAAAGCTTTTTACAAAGTCCATCACTCATTCATGATAAAAATAAAACTGCAGAAAACTGGAATAGATGGTCTTTATCTCAATCTGATAAGAACCATCTATGACAAACCAACATTTTATCCCATGCTAGCAGTGGAAAAGCAAGTCAAGATATGAATGATCTTTATACATGTCATTCTCTTGGGGCATACAAATTAGGGAAGAAAAAGGCAGAAAATTGATCAAGGGTGGCAAAGGAAACAATGTCATAGTTACTTATCTCATTTAGCATTTGGGAAGATTTTTCTGCTCATGTATTAAAGCTTTTTCTCTCTCTCTGAAATACGTACTGACAGTACCTGAGCCTTTCAATAATGTGCTCATTTAACAAGAAAAACAAGCATGTGCTACACTGCAAGAGGGATGCTAGACACTGGGGAGCCAGTGCTATAAATGATGAGTGCACCTCGTTCCTTTTGAACCTTGTGTTCTGATAATTCCTTTCAGTCTTTTCTACCAGATTTTCCCATTATCTTCTTATTTGCTGTTTAAATACTCAAAATTCCTCTCCTCAGTGTCTCCCTGGGAACTTCTGTGTACCTCCAGAGCTTCTGGGTTCATAGAACACAAGGAACTCCAAATCCATATCTTACATGCAGTCTCTTTGGCTTACCAGCAAAGGGTTTGACACTTTCAGAACACTAGACTTGATTTTTTTCTCTGATATCTTTTTATTCTTTCA
Source organism: Ctenomys sociabilis (assembly GCA_004027165.1). NCBI lineage: Eukaryota > Metazoa > Chordata > Mammalia > Rodentia > Ctenomyidae > Ctenomys > Ctenomys sociabilis. The sequence continues at coordinate 12,725 of PVKA01013773.1, read as the reverse complement.
CTTCCTCTGTGCTACTCCTACTCATAAAGGGATCTGAGACAGAGTGTTTATTATGTTTTGTGATATTTTAATCTACTTTTGTTCATTGATGTATCACAAGTACCTATAATAATGTCTGAAACATAAAACATTTAATAAATATTCATTGAGTAATGACTAAATTGCTTCCAGCGAAGTCAGATGACTCTCTATTCTCCAAACACATGACCTCCATATTCCTGAACCTTTTTCACATAAATTTTTCTTGTGCCATCTCTACCAACTGTAATCCAATCTTCCTGCAAGACTTAACTCAAATATCATTTCCTTTGACAATTCTGTCAACTACCACCCAATAGACTTAATATATTCATTATCTATACTTCCATTGTATCCTTTTTGTATCTTATATCCCTCCTTCATCTCTTCATTATGTCATACATTACAGTAAGGTGGATGTGTTTCTTATTGCATCCTACAAGACCACTAAAGTTACCTAGGCTAATTTAGTCATTAGGATCCTTCCTCTGCATCTGGTAAAGTGCTTTTGTAGAATTTCATTAAATCATATCCCATATATGTATTTAAAATTTTAGTTATTATAAATTACTATTTATAGTCATTTAAAATATGTAATATCTGTTATTTAAAATATTTAATATCTATCTTCATGTAACTAATGTGTGCTAAAATTCTAGATAACTCCTTTTCTGGAATGTGAGGGCCTGTTTCATCTCTAATAGTGCAGTCCTGAGGAACTGCTGGGGAAATAGAGGAAAGGCAGTGTGGGTTGGCACAGTGGGTGCACCTCCTGTCCTCTCTGAGGATATCTTCCAGATCTTCATTAGTGTGAGGCCACTGGACCTTGTCTAAAATTCATCTGACTTACATTAAAGGAATTCAATTATATTAGTGAACTTATATGGTCTGACTTCCATAGCCTTGTCTAAAGTGACTTTTGTAGAAACAATTAGGCAAGAACAGCTACACTACCCCAGAATAATTTTTTCACTAATTTATGAGTATTAAAAGTATCCAATGCACGTCTATGTGGAGATAATTGAGGGTTATTTTTCATGGTTCAAATGGACCTTTTTTAATCTAACACATCCCCATGTGTTAGAGATCAACAGCCACATGAACAATGGTCTTTGGCAATGCTGGTTTGGGTCACTCCTTTATTCCTCCACTAACATATGGTGAAGATTGTCTACTATTCCTCTCCCTTTGCTTTTTGGTTTTCACTGTTAATTTGTACAAGGAGATTATAAAGACTAAAACACACACATGTAGCTTAAGAAGCTTCTGCATGCAAATTAACTCCTGTGACTTCTGTAATATAAGAATCTCCTACTTCCCAAGCTCACACAAGTTAGAAATTCAGAAAAATTTAGCTTCTCAATGACTACTATGACCTTCCCACTTTTTGGTTGGAGTATAGAAAAGTACTGTATTAAGGAAGACAGTATGGTTTATTACTGGCGTAGTTTGTTAAACCCATGCACTTCGCTTCCTGGGCATAAAGTTAGTGTATTTTTGCTTCTGTTAAATCCATATTATGTTACTCAATTTATCTAGTAGAACTTGAGTAGAAATATGTGTATTATCTCAATGCCTGCCCCTTCAAATTTCCTTTGTGTCAAAATCCGTCATTTTGTTTTGAACAGCCTCATGTAGAGAAACATGGTAACTAGACACCACATGTTGGATTTGGCAAAGCCATAAGACAAAAACACCTTGGGCTCTTGAATCACAGTATGGAGTGGATATGGAAAATTTATTTCAGAGTTTATATACTAAACTTCTACTATTTCTGGTAATACAGCAGCTGTACTATCTCAACTAATGCAGAGGAATTCAAAGGAACTGTTAAAGAGAAAGGTAGAGCAAAAAGGCATAAAGATCAGTATACAGGGTGATATGCATTAAATCTTACATTGCAATTGCTGATATAATTAGAGAAGCTGCTGAGGATAAGTTTCTCCAGAAAACAATATGCTTAACTGGTAACAAAGTGTAAGTTCATTCTCTTTTTTTTTGGTAGAACTGGGGATTGAACTCAGGCCCTTGTGCTTACCAGGGAAGCGCTTATTCCACTGAGCCATTTCCCTCACCCCTCATTTTTTATTAAAGTTCTCTAGGCCTGCTTACTCATGGCCAGAAATGTGGAAAAAGAATTAAATAGCATAAGTACACATCATGAATCTAAAATGAAACAGTATAATATAAACATTTTCCAGAAATGCATTGTTGTCTCCAGAAATGTAGTTTAAGTCCTTGTGGGCTTACTGACCTAAACATCTCCATTCTTGGAAAAGTATTTAATTTCCTCTGCATGAGTCCATTCTCCCCTAGAAGATGTTCCCAGCTTAAATAGACTGACTGCCTCAAAATTTATGTAACACATTGATTTTCCAGGACGCAGAAAAATAGTTAAAACTTAGAGGACAAGGGCAAGAGAGGTAGTTCAGTGGCATAAGCGCCTGCCTAAAAGCACAAAGTCTTGAATTTGATCACTTGTACAAGAAAAAGCAAAGCAAGAAAGTAAGCAAACAAACAACAATAACCTGCCCTTAAAGAGCAGGTTTTTCCACTTTCTATGAAGGAAAGATTCTAAAGCATTTTCTGATCAGCTTTGAGTTGCATTCTGTCTAAAACTTTCTTTTGTCCCAAATGTTCCTCATAAAGTGACAAGATGTAATTTTGGATATGGTGCTCATCTTAGTTGCCATTATTTCCTTCACAAAATTATCCAAATATTTGTACTATAAATAAAGAGACAGATAGTATGATTATATTAGATAAATGAGTTGAAAATGGAAACTTCACAAAGTATTTTGAAATGAAATTGACTGAAACTAGTATTATCCATGAGATAAAATGTAAAAATCTGAATGGATTATTTTCCACAGGTTTTGGTTTTGTTTTCTGAAAAAGTACATATATTTGCTTAAGTATGTCTTGCACGTATATTGCTAGTTTATAATCTTTCCAATGTCAAAATTTTTCCCATGCTACTGGAAAAAGCTATTGGCCAAAGCTTTCATGTGCACAATCTCCAAGTGCTGCATGTCTCATGGCCGAGAAACTGTAATGAGCAGTTTCTGAAAGATCAGCTTAGTTTCTCTATGCAAGATTGTTTATAGTCAAATAATTCATTGTGATTAAGTTTGACTGCTCGACGGTCTGTAGAGAATAACAGTGTACAAGGAGATTTCTCATATGCAATCTGTAAGAGATAGCTGTTGACCAATTTTGATACTGTAGTGACAGACATTTCTCAAACCTTGACATTCCATTCTCTTCTACAATTGTGGTAAGATGTGGAGTAGAAAGAAAGAAAACTGACATTGGCCCACATAGTCCCAAGCATCATCCTTAATCATAGCACCCTATATTCATTAACATAAGCACTGTAAGACATTCTACAGTAACATATATAATGATGTTGAAAGTATTGATCTTGCCTTAGAAAGAAAGTCAAAATAAGGAGTTAAATCTTCTTATACTTCACAATGACAGTCGGGTACGTAATGTTGATGCCATAAAAAATTGTTTTCAGTTAAGTGTGAGTGATTCTTCAATGCTTCCCATAACTCGTTTGTGACCAAATGCTATCTGGAAGTCATCATTGTCAGAGTAGTGGCAGCATCATTTATTTATAACATAATTTAGAATTGTTTATATTATGACCAAGCATCAGATTAACTGTATTAGTTTATTTTATTTATCTATTTTAAAAGCTATTTTCATAGATATGTTTTAATCTGAACTTAAATTAATTGTTAAAGACTTTTATGTGACAGATATTAGCTTTGGAAATTCTTTTCACAGTAGGAAATGAAGTAGCTTAGCTATGTCCACTTGACTTTTATGAAAGATAAACATAGTCAGAAAGCAAGCCAGAGAAGTTTCATACTTTGCACTGTTTTTATAATAAACACAAAGTCAGTCCATAGATATATTTCTTCTTTTCTCAAATTAAAAATATATTTGTAGGTGTTGAATGATATGACCACAGCTCTAATAAATTGACATCTAAGTTTAGTGAGGTAAAGGGTTACAGGATAAAATCTGAGGGGACTTGACTGACCTCATCAGATACAAAAGTTACATTTTTTCTTATATAGGTCTTGCTTTATCTTGGTATTACCCATCCAGCAGAAAAGTATAGAAACGAGGTACATACAGTAAGGCCATAATAGTGGGCTGAGCTGTGGATGGGTCTAGTCAACAACTTTGGATAACCCACTATTATTGTGGACTGCGGGACTGTGTTGGAGTGTTTCACTGAATTCAAGCACTTAGAATAATTGAATGACAATTGAGCACCCATCTTTGATAAGACTAAACAAAAGGAGGGAATGCAGGGGAAGAACCATTCTGCCTTTGTATAGACAGTACAGTTAGGATAGATATGTGGTGCTTTGGCATAATTCTATGAGAAGAAATATATGCACTAATGGTGTTTGGACAGGATATCCTGTCTGCTTCTTGTTCTATGGGTAACCAATGGGAAAATAACAGTGTAAAAAGTATTAATTATTGAAACTGTACTGTAATTCAGCTTTCAAAAAACGATAGGTGTACAGCTGCATTGTCTTAATTCATTGATTAGAGGCATCTGCTCTACTAGTGTTTGTAAATAGAATATCATGTCTGCACCTTGTACAACAACCACTAAGAAAACAATATGTAATTACGTTATTTTATTGAAGAACAAGTAGCAATAAGACAGTTCCAAATCAAATCAGTAGGACATGTTCAACAATTTATACATTGCACATTGTTTTCACATTGGCCTTCTGTTGCACAACGTGCATATGTGATACTCCATGCACAAATGCTATTAGAGCAGATGCCTCTGATCAGTGAATTAAGAGAATATAGCTGCATACATAACTTTTTTCCAAAGCCAAGTTATAGTACAGTTTTAATAACTAATACTTTTTACCATTATCTTTCTGTTTATCCATAGCTCAAGAAGCAGACATGATATCCTGTCCAAACACCATTAGTGCATATATTTCTTCTCATAGAGTTACGCCAAAGCACCACATATGTATCCTAACTGTACTGTCTATACAAACACAGAATGGTTCTTCCCCTGCATCCCCGCCTTTTATTTAGTCTTGTCAAAGATGGGTGTTCGATTGTCATTTAATTATTATAGGTGCTTGAATTCAGTGAAACATTCCAACACAGCAGTCCACAGCAATAGTGGATTATCTGAAGAAGTTGACTAGACCCATCCACAGCTCAGCCCACTATTGTGGCCATATTGTATATACCTCGTTTTTATACTTTTCTACTGGATGGTTAAGACTGAGCCAAAGCAAGACATATACAACAAAAATGTAATTTTCTATCTGATTAGGTCAGTCAAGTCCCCTCAGGGTTTATCCTGTAACCCTGTATCTCACTGTAGATCTTTTGTCAGTGTCATCCATGTGGATGAATCATGGTCAATGCTTGATCAGTTTTCTCTCTATGAAAGATTGAGAGGAAGTTTTCTCTGCATATGACTCTCCTTAGGCAAACTATGGATCATCGATCACTTTCCTCTGTGGCTCCATAATCTCCTTGATCAGAAAATTTGGGCCATAACTGAGTTCCTGATGTTACAGTATAGGTTCTCCTATGTCCTGAGTCTTCACTGACCTTGGCTGATCTTTCAGCCATTCCATTTCTCCAATTTTTGATATGCAAACTTAAGGTTTTTAACCATCCAGTAGAGAAGCTGATTATTGCCCTTAAGATATTCAGTACAGTTAAACCTAACAATCTGACTAAATCCTTAATAGTTGTAGTTTTACCTTTCTATTTGTATTTCTTCTTTTGATTTCTTATACTAGGAACACGATACAATATTTGCACATGTGTGTCTGATTTATCTCACTTGTGAGTATATGATCAAGTGGAATCCACTTAAATATAAATGCTTCAAGTTTATCATTTTTTATAGCTGAGTAATACTCCATTGTAGAAATACCACATCTTGATGTTGCAGTACAGGTTCTCCTATGTCCTGAGTCTTCACTGATCTTGAAAGGCTAGGGCCAAAATGTTGGCTGGCCTTGTGGCTCTTCTATTCCTCCAACTCTGACTTGTGAACTTAGGTTGTTAACCATCCAGAAGAAAAGCTGATTAGTATCCTGCAGCATATGCCATTCACTTTGCCTTATCTGACACAATTGATTTTACTTGTTGTACGTTTCCTTTTGTATTTCTGCTTTTCGCTTGTTATACTAGGGAGACTGGTGAACTCCAAATTTTCTGAACAAGGAGATTATGGAGCCACAGAGGAAAGAGATCGAAGTTCTATAGTGTGCCTGGGGAGAGTCACATGAAGAAAAACTTTCTCTCAAGCTCTCACAGAGAGCAAACTGGTCAAGCATTGGCCGTGACTCATCCACATGGATGACACAGACAAAAGAACTACAGAATAATGTAGAGTACTACAAGGTAAACCCTGAGAGGACATCACTGACCACATAGGAAACATAATGTTCATGTGTTGGTGTATAAGTCTTGATCTATCTAGGTCTTAACCATCCAGCAGAAAAGTATAAAAATGAAGTATACATCGTGGGGCCATAATATTAAGCTGAGCTGTAAATGGCTATGGTTGACAATTTCTTTGAATAACTCACTGTTGTTGTAGAATGCTGGACTGTGTTGGATTGTGGTGTCGAGTTGAAGCACCTAAGTTAGTTTAATGACAATGGAGTGCCCACCTTTGACAGGTGTAGGCAGAGGAAGTGGTATAGAAAGAAAAAATCATGATGTTTGTGTATAGACAATACAGTTGGGATAGATAATGCTGTGCTTCTACATAATCCTATGAGAGGCAAGATCTGCACTAATGGTGGTTGGACAGAATATTACGTCGGCTTCTAGTACTATGGTCATCCACTAGGAAAATAATTATTGAATTTTTGATATAATTCAGGTATAAAAAATAAAATAAGTAAGGAGCTACACTCAATTCACTGATAAGAGATATCTGCTAAAATAATATCTGTAAATATGTCATGTATGCACCTTGTACAATACCAAAACATTATGAAAACAGTTTGCAATGTATTAACTTATCAAATCTGTATTGTTAAGGTGTCTTGAAACTGTCTGATTGACATTTGTAGTTCAATAAAAAAAAAAAAAAAGAAATACCACATCTTTCTCAACCATTCCTCATATGATGGGCATCTTGGTTGTTGTCAAGATTTTGCTATCACAAATTGAGCTGCTATAAACATAGGTACACATATATTAGTATGATATAATAGTTTCAGTTCCTCCAGGAAAATTTCAAAGGGGATATCCAGCTTGAATGGGATTTCCAGTCCTAGTTCTGTGAGGAGTCTCCACACTGATCTCCACAATGGTTGCACCAGTCTACATTCTCACCAGCAGTGGAGAAGGGCTCTCTTTTCCCCGTATCCTCTGCAAATTTGCTGTTGGTTGATTTCTTTATGATAGCCATTCTTTCTGGAGTGAGATGCTATCTCAATGTTGTTTTACCTTGCATTTCATGGATGGCTAGTGATGTGGAGCATTTTTTCATATATTTATTTGCTTCTTTGATTTCGTCCTCTGAGAAATGTGTATTCATCTCAGATGCCCATTTCTGGATTGGATTTTTAAATTTGAGGGCCCTAATGTGTCTTAGTTCTTCCTAAATTTTAGAGAGCAGACCTTTGTATGACTGCTTATTAGTCAAGATATTTTTGAAATTTGTGGATTGTCTTTTCACTTTGTTGACAATTTCTTTTGACGTGCAGAAACTTCTCAATAAGTTGATCCAGTTGTTAATTTTTTCAAGTGTTTCCCATGAGAATACATGTTTGTTCATGAACTCTTTGTCTACCCCTATGTCTTCGAGAGTTCCTCCTACTTTATCTTCCACGTGATTGAGGGTTTCTCTTTTAATGTTTAGATCTTTAATCTATTTTGACTTTAACTTAGTGCATGGACATAGACCTGGGTCAAGTTTCAGTTTTGAGCATGTAGAAAGCCAGTTGTTCCATCACAATTTGTTAAGGAGACTATCATTCTTCTAGAAAGCCTTTTTGAATCTTTTGTGAAAGATCAGGTGACTGGTGTGTTTGTAGAGGCCAGTGCATCTTATAATCTATTACATTGATCCTTGGGTCTATTTTGTTGCCATTACCATGTTGATTTTATCACAGTAGCTTTGCAGTATAATTTTAAGTCAGGGATTGTGATGCCTCCTGCCTTGTTTTTATTGGCCAAGATTGTCTTTGCTATTCTAGGTCTTTTCTGGATTCAAATAAATTTTATAAACGATTTCTCTATGTCTGGGAGGTATGTTGGTGGCACTTAGATAGGGATTGCATTAAATCTATACAGCAATTTTGGGAGCATTGCCATCTTCATGGTGTTCATTCTTCCTACCCAATACCAGGGAATATCTGTCAATTTTCTGAAATTCTCTGCAATCTCTTTTCTCAGGGTACTATAATTTTCCATGAAAAGATCTTTGACTTCTTTGGTAAAGTGAATTCCAATGTATTTCTTTTTCTGCTGTGCTATTGTGAAAAGTAGTTTTCTGTAGTTTCCCTCTCAGTGTGTTTGTGATCTGTGTAGTGGAATACTATTGACTTTTGAGTATTGACTTTGTATCCTGCTATGCTAATGAATCTGTGTATCATTTCTTGTAGCTTCTTGATTGAGCTTTTTAGGTCTTGCAAGTAAAGTATCATGTCATCTGCAAATAATGATTATTTAACTTCTTCTTTACCTATTCTTATTCCATTTATTTCTCCCTTGTGTGTAATGGCTGTTGCTAATAATTCCAAAACTATATTGAATAGGAGGGATGACAGAGGACATCCTTGTCTTATACCAGATCTGAGAGTAAAAGATTTCAGTTTTTCCTCATTTAGAATTATATTAGTCATTGGGGTGTCATAGATAGCTTTTATTAAATTGAGGTAGAGGCCTTCTATTTTAACTTTCTGTAGCACTTTGAACATAAATGAGTGTTGGACTTTTTCAAAAGCTTTTTCTGCATCTACAAATGTGGTTTGTAGATTTCAGTCTATTAATATAGTGACATTTATAGATTTTCAAATATTCAACCATCCTTGCATCCCTGCGATGAATCTTCCCTGGTCATGGTGTGTGATCTTGATGATTTGATGTATTCTATTTGCTAGGATTTTATTGAAGATTTTTGCATCTATGTTCATGAAGGAGATTGGCCTTTAGTTCTCATTTTTTAGTTGTGTCTTTCCCTGGTTTTGGAATCAGTATACTACTTGCCTCCAGAAATGACTTTGAGAGGACTGCTTCCTTTTCAATTTCACTGAAGAGTTTGAGGAGGGTAGGGATTATGCTTTCTATAAAATTCTTGTGGAACTCAGCTGCGAATCCATCAGGACCTGGACTTTTCTTCGTCAGCAGGCTTTTTGTAACATTTTGTATCTCATTGACTATTATTGGTTTGTTGGAATTGTTCTATCTTCTTCATTCAGTTTTGGTAATTTGTACCTTTTGAGGAATCTGTCTATTTCTTCTATGTCTTCTATTCTGTGAGCATAAAGATTCTTGAAGTAGCTATTGATAATCTTCTGAATTTCAACTGGTTCTGTGGTGATTTCACCCTTTTCATTCCTTATTGCTTGTATTTGAATTTTTTCTTTCCTCTTCTTGATGAGGTTACCGAGGGGCTTATCGATTTTGTTTAGTCTTTCAAAGAACCAGCTTTTTGATTTGTTGATTCTTTGAATGTTTCTTCATCTCAGTTGAATTAATTTCTGCTGTAATCTTTATGATTTCTGCCTATCTTTGGGCTCTGGGTTTGGTTTTCTCTTCCTTTTTTATATGTTGGATGTGCAACATAAGGGTGTTTATTTGTTCCTATTTGTTTTCCTAATGGATGAGTTCATAGCTCGTTTTCCCTCTGAGAACTGCTTTTATCACATCCTATAAATTCTGATAAATTGTGGTTGAGTTTTTATTGAATTGTAGATATTGCTGAATTTCTTGTTTAATTTCATCTCTGTCCCATTGATTGCTGAATTGCTTGTTTAATTTCCATGTATTTAGCAGGTTTTTCTGGTTTCTTTTGTTGTTTATTTCCAGCTTTACTGTGCTGTGGTTGAAGAGTATGCATTGGATAGTGTCTGTTTTCTTGCATATACTTAATCATGACCTATAGACTAGTATGTGGCCTGCTTTATAACATGACCCGTGTGCAGCTGAAAAAAATGTGTATTCTGCTGTTTTTGGGTGGAGCAATCTGTATATGTCTTCTATAAAATTCTTGTGGAACTCAGCTGTGAATCCATCAGGACCTGGAATTTTTTTTTTTGTCAGCAGGCTTTTTATTACGTTTTGTACCTTGTTGGCTGTTATTGGCTTATTGGAGTTGTTCTATATTTTTCATTCAGTTTTGGTAATGTGTGCCTTTATTCCAAGCTCTGGTTCAGTTCTGCTACTTTTCTTTTTCTTTCTTTTTTTTTTTTTTTTTTTTTTTTTTTTTTTTTTTTTTTTTTTTTTTTTTTTTTTTTTTGTCTGCTTCACCTATCTTTTTGAGATGAGGGGGTTTTAAGGTCTCCTGTTAAAATTGTGATCTTGGATATTAGGTTTTTCATGTCCATTAAGATTTGTCTTATCTAGTCGGGTTCTCCTGTGTTTGGTGCATAAATATTTATGACTGTTACCTCTTCCCCTTGAATTTTTCCTCTAACCAGTATATAGTGGCCTTCTTCATTTCGTTTGATCATTCTTGGTTAGAAGTTGAGACTGTCTGAAAACAAAATTGCTACTCCTGCTTTCTGAGGTGCTGAGGCATGTAGTTTTGTTTTCTATCCTTTGATTTTAAGCATATAAATGTCTTTTTGAGTTATGTGTGTTTCTTGTATGTAGCATATTGTTGTGTTTTGTTTTCTAATCAACTGTACCAGTCTATTTCTCTTAATTGGTGAATTGAATCCATTTACATTGATAGTTGTAATTGAAATGTGCTGCCTTATGATTGTCATGTTATTTAACTGCTGTTTACTCCTTTTTGTCTTGGAATTCAATTCAAAGATTATTATACTTTATCAAAGTAGGGTTGGGAATGGCTAGGGAGACGGCTCAGTGGAATAATTGCTTCTCTGGCAAGCATAAGGGCCTGAGTTCAATCCCTGTTTCTGCCAAAAGAAAAAAAAAATTAGGTTTGGGAATGTAGTTCACTGGCACAGTATATCTTTAGCATGCATGAAACACAAGTTTCAGTTTCCAAAAATTCAAACTAAATTAACTTTTTAAAGATAAATTTTTGAGTTGTGGAGATAGCTCAGCTGTGTAACTGCCAGCCTCAAGTGCTAGGATGTGGGCTTGATTCCCTGGTACAGCATTCTGTGTCAGATCTGCCCAGAACATGCACAGCCAGCTGTGAATTTGTAATCCCAGTGGTGAGGAGGCTGAAACAGGAGGATCACTATGAATCTGAGCTGTGTAGTGAAACCCCATACTGAATACATTAAATCAATAAATAAAATAAAGATAAATTGTTATGAAAATTATAAAATTACTTAAGGAAATGATCATCTAAAAGCTAAAGTTATCAAGTATGACAAGTCAAGGGAGTAATCCCAAAGGACTTGATATAGTTGAATAGTAATGTGAATTTAAAATTATTAACAAATACATAGAAAACATATGCAATGTTATTAAAATATGAGGGAAAAAACTGACATTTGGAAAAATCGCTCACTCAAAAAATTTAAAAGTAGAATTTTAAGCAGTTTCTTTCCCTTGCAGTATAAATACTGCACCTTTTAGATCTTACTTAGTCTTTCAGTGTCTTACAATAGGGAAATAATACAATGTTTACATGTGTGATTCTGATTTATTTCAGTTTTGAGTGTGCTCTCTAGTTGCATCCATTTACCTATAAAAGCCTCATGTTTATCTTTCTTTATAGTTAAATAGTATTCCATTGTATGAAAATACCATATCTTTTTTATCCAGTGGAAGAGTGGAAAAGAAAAAAGAAGGGAGGAAAAGAAAAAGATATTTATATGTATACAAGATATCTAAGATACTTGTGTTAATAATTTCTATTAATTCATTTAAGTGAACAATTACTGCTCATATTGTATAACCAATTTTAAAGGCCTATATCTGGCAATCTATTTTGAAGATAAAAATATGAATGTAACAACCATTGTTAATTTTCTATTATCTTGTTTTGAAATGCTGTATTGTTTTTATTGAGTAATTTTTGCCTCTTTAAATTAAAAAAAATTAAAAATGATACTGCTTAATGAGTAAATCAATTAACTGATACAAATAACAGAATTAATACCTATACATTGAGTATAAGTGATTAAAAATAGAAGAAACCAAAATTAGATGGTGAGAAGAAATGATGATGTGTTACTTTTTTTTTTTTTCATTTCTTTTCATAGTAAAAGATGGTCAGCAGCATGCATATTTGAAACAGTTGGGTTGGTTTTTTTCTTCATTTGTGTATTTGTTACAGGGCCTCACTGTGCAGCTCAGATGCATAATGATTCTCTTGTTTTCAGCCTCCCCAGCACTGCTACACCTGGAATCTGTTCTGGCTCAGCACGCCCTGGGGCAGGGCCGGCAAGGAATGTGCGATGGGGATTGAACCCTAGTTCTTGCACTTGCTGAAGCAGTGCTTAGTCCAGTGACCTATCTCACTGACTCCGGTTTTTGTTTTTAATCTCAAACCTCTTAATGGTATACATTTATTCAAAGAA
>PVKA01013772.1:0-54129 GCA_004027165.1 Ctenomys sociabilis | reverse complement strand
GCCCGTGCCCACACCAAGATGGGTTTCTCTCTCTCTCTCTCTCTCTCTCTCTCTCTCTCTCTCTCTCTCTCTCTCTCTCTCCTCTCGCACCATATTTTGGGCTCAAGCCTACTGGGAAAGATAGACAATTTCTACAAGTTCTATAACACCCCGATGTTCACAGTACTGAACAGGCTATGGTCTGAGCAACCTATGGCCCCCAAAAGTCACCTGGATTTGACCTTGAGAATCTGACAGAATGGGCTCTATGTGAACAGTGCCAGGAACTCTCTCAAAAGACAAAAGCCCAACAGTCCTGCTTGCTGGTCCTTCCATATATGTCCTGTGAACCCAGACACACCTTACTGGCCAGCTTGGACCTCTGATTCTTTATCTGTCAGATGGCTAAATTGGTCCAGAACAACATTTCTCAGTCTTGGCAACCAGATGCAGCTCATTCTCTCTGTGGGGCCTGTCCTAGACATGGTAGGGTGTTGGACAGCTTCTACAACCTCCACCAGCACATACCCAGAGCTGTCTTCCTCCTGTTTGAGCAAAACAGTGTCTCCAGAGAACCCTAAACATCCCCCTGGGGATGAGGACAACAAGGCTCCCGGTAGGGAGCCTGGAATACAGCAGCAGCTCTGAGCCCCAGCTGTAGAATGCCAGGGGGCACTCTGAAAATAAAGTGATGCTCTGTACCCACCCCCAGCCCAGACACCTGGGCCCAGACATTGCACCATGTGCTTTCCAAGGCCCCCAGGGGACTATCTGGATCTGGAAACCCTGAGACTGAGGGAGCCTAAGCGATCCAGAGGATGCTGGCCCTCGCCTGGCCAGAGGCACCCTGAAAACTCTCATCCATCCATTTGCAAGGTTGCCTCGGAGCCTCCCAGGGCCCCAACCCTGTGTGGCGTTTTTATTTTTCTTAGCAGATGTTATTTAACCAATTCCAAGTTGAACAGAATCCAGTGAAATTTGGGCATTACAATACTGCACAGCTAATCGGTTTGACTGGCTTGTTATAAATGTGTAGAGGGACTCTAGCAGGGACAGGGGGCACCCCATTAACCTTTCCATGGCACTCTCGGGCCTCCTGGCCTGGGAGTTCCTCTCCAGGGGAAGGGAAGGGGCTCTGAATTCCAATCTCATTCTCCTCAGATGAGGTCTCACAGGCCTCCTGGGCCAGCTCTGCCTTCCTCCCTGTCCCTGATCCTTTCCCACCTCCCTCTCCCTTCTCTCTCTTTCTCTCTCTCTCTCTCTCTGCTCACCCTCCCTCCTCTTTCTTCCTCCTATCTCCCTCCTCCCTTTCGTCTTCTCTCTCTGTCTGTCTTTACTCCCTGCACGCCCCCTCCACCATCCAGAGCCAGCCTATCGTGGGAACCATGAACAATGGGGTGCAGAGGTCCCCACTCCCGTTGCCCCAGCTGAGCAAGCACAGAGCCAGGTGACAGCCTGTGCCAGTCCTTAAAGAGGAAGCTCCCAGGTGGAGCCAAATGACTGTTCTCATCAAGCCACCCAGGTCTCTGGACACCTGGTTGCTCTGAGTATCTACCATGTGCTGGGCTGCTCTGGTCTGGATCAGAAACATCTCCAAGAACTGGCATATTGATGGCTTGGTCCCCAGGGCAGTAATACTCTGAGGCAGTGGAGTCCTTGGGAGGTGCCCTGGGCTCTGGCTTCCTCAGAGAGTCAGCCGCTGGCGGGCGGGGCAGCTCACCACCTTGTGGTCTCCACAGCACTGGCTCAGCACAGACCCAGGTGCAAGGGTGACCAGTAACCCAGAGGGAGTGAGCAAGCCTGAGTCTGTGGGTCACTGAGCCCTCAGCAGCCTCCCCTCCCAGGGGGAAAGCGGGGTCCCAGTGCTCAGGTGTCCAAAGTGACCTGGACAAGAAGAAGAGAGGATAGAGAGGGCAGGCGCTTGCGCCCCTCCCTGTGGCTCTTTTCTCCTTGGACACCCTTTATGGCCTGGGAAATTTCAGCAGGTTCTTGGCTTCGCATCCGAGAGGACTTTCCGGTTGTTTGGTGGCTTCTCAGATGTGGCAAGGTCTCAGGGTTCCCCAGAATCGGGAGCTGGAGAACACGATCAGCAGCACTGGTCTGGCCACAGTGACAGGCTCACGCAGCCAAGGAAGCCAGCGTGGGCACAGCCATCATGGAGGCCTCCCCGAGCAGAGGCCAGGCCTGGGACAGGCTCCCTGCAGGCACCGCAGAACCTGTGGCTGAGGAGGGGAGCACCCTCCACAAGGGGCGTCCTCCATGCATAGGCTGGAGGTGCTGGCCTGGAATGCCAGCATTATGAATTGGACTGAGAGAAACAGCTACATGCTTGACTAGAATCAGTGATCTGCGGAAGGTCACGGTCCCTGCCGGGAAGGTGGCTACCTCACATTTAACAGACAAGGAAACCAAGGCTCACAGAGGCTGAGAGATTAGTGGGCAGACAGGCACCCAGCTGTCAGCCTCTCCAGCTCTGCAGCCAGGCTCTGAAGCCGGTGCTTGCCCCACGTGCCTGTGGTCCTCCGCTCACTGCAGGGTCAAGGTGACGAACAGGGCCCCTAAGAGCTCTGGCTGGCTGCATGGCGGGGCTTCAGGGAACCATGGCAGGGATGGATCTTGGAGGCCGCACACCTTAGAGGGGACAAGTTCACCTCCTGCTCTGAAGACTCCCCCTGCAGCCCCATTCCCAGGAATGGGTGGGGACCAGAACCCCCCCACCCCAGAGGCCTCTGGGGGGCCTGGCCTCCCTGTTCAACCCACCTAACATTTTCTATTTAAATGCAAATTTTGACTTTTCTCTTGGCAGCTACCAAAGTTTTTTGCACAGGAATGAGGGTCACGATAATAATTTATCCACAGGCCTTTTCCTAACAATTATTATTTGTTCAAGGGAGTAGGTAGAGACTGCAGGGGCTGGAAGAGAGGGCTGGGTCCTGGAGCAGCCTATGAGGTGGCCTGCAGGCAATGACAGAGGCTGGGGAGGCTGTCTCCCTGAGGTTGGGGACAAGGTGCAAGCAGGGGCTGCCACCCTGGGGACCCTAGTCTTGGGGCTGTACTGGAAGGGAATTGTGCTTACTGAGCCCTAGCCCTGCCCAGGGACTGGGGAGGCTGCAGACTGGAATAAGCATGATCCGGTGTCAGGTCTCAAGTCTTAGGAAGCTTGAAATCTGACAACAGGAACAGAAAAGGAATTAGACCATGACACTGTAGTATGTCCTGGGCTGGGGACTTTCTGAGGGCCCAGCCATGGGCCCTGAGCTAGCTTGGATGTGTAGGAAGGCTTCCTGGAAGAGGGGATGGATGGTGATTCACACTCCCAACACACCAGAGGGTCAGGCAAGCCACTCTCTCACTCAACTGGGAAGAGGCTTCCCTGATGTCATCTATGAAGACGATAGAAATCTACCTGTATCTACACCTGGGCCATTTCAAGGGAAGAATTTTATGCTAAAATGCACCATTCAATGGGGCATTTTAAATAGAGGCAAATACTAAAAACCACTTGGTGCCCACCCGCAGGAGACTGTACAAATGGTCTAGGTCCCCACAAAAGGAATGAGGATGTACCTCATTTACTAACACAGATCTCTAGGCTCTGAGGGGTGGAGGAAGATGGAGCAGTTATGACATGATGTGGGTAAGAGCTAATAGGTGGGTTGTCTTTTTAAGTATTTGCTTATATTTTTGTGAATTGGTCTTAAAAGGCATCAAGCATATGAAATCCATAGTTTGCCTGTGGTGGGGGGCATTGTAGGAAACTGGCGACAGAAGTGAGAGGGAGTGCTTCTGCTTAGAGCATGGCTCTGTGCACCAGTCAGGGCTCATCTGCATGCATGCAGCATTGATTCAAAAACTGAGTGTAGAGAGAAGCAAGAGCTAGCTATGCTGCAGAGAAGAAGCCCCAATGTGTCCCAGGTGAAGGGCAAGGATGGCTCTTGGGGCCAAGAGCAACCTGGCAAGGCCCCAAACCTGCCCAGAGTGACCAGGGTGAGTTCTGGCTCCTGCAGCTGAGTGCTGGTCAACTGACACATCTGCCCCTGTCCTGCAGCACGGAGGCCGCTTTGGGGTCATGTTGGCGCATTTCAACCCTCACTGTCATAATCCCATTTTAGAAATGAAGCACAGAGAGGCTAAAATATTTACTCCTGGTCACAAAGCCTGGAACCAGACACCTGGAGCCCACCAGATCACACTCTGCTGACAGGTGTGACTGTGACCCTAGCCCGTCCTGCATGTGTCCCTGTCAGAGTTACTTTGCCACCACCAGGACACAATACCAGATGTCACAACTAAAGGAGGAGAGGCTTATGTGACTCAGTCTTACAGAGTTCAGTCCTCAGTCAGCAGCTCCGAGGCCCCAATACTATGGTGTAAAGTCATGGCAAAGGAAACCTGCTTGCCCCGTGGTGGCCAGGAAATAGAGCCTGAAGGGCGCTTCCAGATCTGCTCTTTCTGAAGCAGTTCTAGAAATCCTTTTTCATAAGCATCGTTACCAGGTATTCTGCTTTGTGTCCATCTGGATGCCCCCCCAAGCCTCACCTGTTTATGGATGCAGGCTTTTTGGAGGTGGCTGTATCTAGGGTTGGTGATTGGTTCCTTGTCAAGTGCTGGGACTGGGGCTGTGAGTGCTACTCCCGCCCTGGCAGGAAGCCTGCATACAGTCTAACGGATGGGGAAAAAGCCTGCTTTTCCCCCTTTTGCTTTTGATGCTTTTGCTGTGTTCTACCAACACGAACATTGCCCCTCTGCCGTACCACCCTGCCGTGGACACAACTGTTTATGATTGAAACCTCTATAAGCTTTAAGCTAAATAAATGTTTCTCCCTTTAACTTTGGGTATTTTATCTCAGCAGAGAGAGAAAAAGCAGCTAAGACCCCAGGTGTTCAAAAAAAAAAAAAAAAAAAAAAAAAAAAGATACAGCGAATGCTGCTGCCAGCACCATCCAATAGAAAGGCAGCTCACGAAAACATTAGTGTGTGTCTGTCACCATTATCACTAAGTCTGGCACTGTGTAGCTTCTGGCTTTGCCCAAAGGTCAAAATGACCCTGAAGAGTAAGTGTTTTGAATGGACTTAGGACACCAAAGCAGCTCCAAGAGTATGACTGAAGGTGCTCACATGAGAGGATGTCCAACTTCCAGAGCTGCTTCAGAAAGTGGCAGGGTCAGGACAGATGTGCTAGGAGAGAGGGGCAGTATTTTGAGGAGATTTATGGCAATGCATCTTTGACTATAATAAGTTTTTTGTTATAGTCAAAGGGAATTGTCTTGCAAAGTGAGTGAATGAATGAATGAGTGAATGGATGGATGGATGACTGAATGAATAGGTGGATGGATGAGTGAATGAATGGATGAGTGATTCAATGAATGAATGAATGGATAAGTGAGTGAATGGATGAGTGAATGAATAAATGAATGTGTGAGTGAATGAATGCAAATGAATGGATGAGTGAATGAATGAGTTTGAGTGACTGAGTGAATGAGTGAGTGGATGAATTGCTGAATGAATGAGTGAATAAATGAGCGAATGGATGAGTGAGATAATGAATGAATGACTGATAATGAATGAGTGAATGAATGAATGCATGAGCAAGTGAATGAGTGAGCTAATCAATGAATGAGTAAATGAACAGATGGATGAGTAAGTGAATGAATAATAATGAATGAGTGACTGAGTGAATGAGTGAATGATGAGTGAGAGAATGAATGGATAAGTGAATGAATGAGAGAATGAATGAGTGCGACAATGAGTGAGTGAATGAATGAGTGACTAAGTTGCTGCATGGATGCCACCTGAACACTGTGGTCCAATGGGTTCAGTGCCCTGCCTCGTCTTACACTTCCCTTCCCAAATCAGTATTACCTGCCAGGAGATCCCTATCCAAGATCCCAGAACCGTCGTGGACCCCTCTGCCATTTTCAGGTGCCTGCAGCCATGGGGACCCTGAGGATCCACATCAGCATGCGGAGCCAAGATCCAAGCTCCCTTGCGCGTCCTCTGGCTGCTCCAGACAGTTTCTGGTGTCTGGGTTTGGCTCCCCGCTCCTCTCCTCCCAATGGCCATGATTGCTGACTGTGCAGGTTTTAATATAATTATATTGCCAGGGCCATTTGCATTCAGGTCCAGTTAGGAGGCAAGAAATAGCCTCCAAGCGGGCTGTGGAATGGAGGCTTGCTGTGCTCCTGGGCTGGGCAGGGTGTGCTGCCTGTGCTAAACCCATGCCCTGCTTTCTGGAGGAGACCTGGGAGCTGATGCAGCAGCTGTGCTCTCCCCAACCTGAAAGTGTGTGTCTGAGGTGTCTGGTCTATCCTAGCATGGGAAGGAGCCTAGCCTACTGGCAAGGGAGAGGCCAGTGTGTTCCAATCCTTCCTTTGTGCCAAGCCCTGGGCCTGTCCCAGTGTGTCGGTCCCTAGAAGTCTCAGGGGGTGGGGAGGGTCACAGACATGAACAAGTTAACAAGGAAACAAACAAGACATTAGCATAGTGGGGTGTGATCAGTCAAGGAAATCAAGTAAATGAAGTGATGCACCTCAGGATGCACCTAGATAGAGTGGTCTGGGACAGTGGCAGGCTGCTGGCACAAACATCCCAACAAGTTTGGCATGGCGAGGCACACCTATAATCCAAATGCCCTGGGAGGCTGAAGCAGGAGGATGACAAATTTAAGCCCAGTCCAGCTAACTTAGTGAGACCTTATCTCAAAATAAAAAATAAAAAAAGGGCTGGGGATGTAGCTCAATCGGAAAGCCTTGGATCCAATCCCCAGAACAGCCAAAAAAAAAAAAAAAAAAAAAAAAAAAAAAACTCCCCTACCTCCCACTCTGGCCTGGAGTCCCTGCCCCTGAGTCAATCCAGTGAGTCCCTGACTTACCACACTGAGTTCCATCCAGGAGAATGTTTGTAAGGTTCAGTTTTTTGTAAGTCTGACAAAGCGAGTCTTTTTTACCCCTGACACAAGTCAGCAGTGCATATTGCTTTATGCTTCCTAGCGGTCCCCTCCACATCATCACTGCTTTTCTGCTTGATTTCATACGTCCCAGGCTCTGATTGCCATCCCAGTAAGCACAAAGCAGCACACCAGTGACAATGTCTGGCCAACATGCAAGCTCCTCTGGGATTGGCTGGCACCTATGAATGCTCATAACATGAGGTCCGTTCAAGCTGTGAACGTTTGCAACTTAATGTTCATAAGCCAGGAACTTACTGTCAAAGTGTAATCGAAACACAGGGTAAATGTCAAATGAAAACAGTCGTTATAGCAAGAGACATTTGGCCATTCATCCCCCTCAAAATACTGCATTCCCTTTGCTCTGTTTGAACATACTTATCCCAGAGTCCCTTCCACTTTCTGAAGCAGTTCTGGAAATCTTCTTTTGTGAATATACTTTACTTTTTAATCACACCTTGTATGTAGCATTTCCTGGGCCACTCTTGAGCCTGACCTCATGCTTTGACCAATAAGACTTGGGATACGTAAGACAAGTCTAGCACCAATCCCAGGCCTCAATTCTTATCTAATTTTGCTTGATTTCTTGAAATCCAGGCTTCCTTGCTGGAAGAAGAAAGGCACTTGGAGCAGAGACCTGCCATCCCAGGCAAAGTCCCACTGGTATCAGCCAGACCTGGAAGATCTGAATGCTCTCCTCAGAAGCAGAACTGCCACCTGGTCTGCCAGGACCTGAGAACTAAATAAACGTTTGCTGTTTTCAGCCATAATGTTCTGAAATGATTTTCATTATGCAGCAGTAGCTGGCAGAAGCCAAAGGTCGTTGCAGGTGATACTTCATTTAAGACCTGAAAGGTAAGCAAATATTAGTGGTAAGAAGAGCTGTAGGAAGAGAATTCCAGAGAGAGGAAACAGCAGGCACAGACACCCTGAGGCAGGGCATGGGAAAGCTTATTTAAATGACAGGCAGGAGGCCACTGTGGCATAGGGTATGGTAAGAGGCCACCTGTGGGCTCAAAGGCCCTTGCATTTGAGAAGCAGCAGTCACACTTCCTGGCCTCACCTTACCATCTGGAAGCAGAGGCATTGCTATTGGTACTGCTGTTTGCTTTAGCAGTAGAGAAGACAAGATTCAAAAGAGCTGGTATTCAGCGGAAATGAGGACTCAGCTTAAATGGGCGTGGAGCGTGGGTGTCAGGGACATGTGTGTGCAGAGAGGGACCCTGGGACAAGACACACTAGTGATGTCTCCCAGGGCTGAGGGCAAATGACCGGCTGGCCCCACTGAGGTGGGAGGGTGTGTATGTGACTCTAGCCACCCAACAAATTCAATTACATAAAAATGGAAACTCCTCTGAAAGAGTTTGCTTTGAGAAGAAAGTCTATGGGACATGGCTCATTCAGGCCATCTAGGCATAAAATACTAATTTTAGGATTGCTGTAGCAAAGTACTATAGCACGCACAGCCCAGACAACACCCAACCTGGCAGTCCAGAGGCGGGAAGTCCATGGCCAAGGTGTGGCCAGGCTGGCCGATGGTGTCTGCTTACTGCATCTTCAAATGGCTTTCCCTCTGTGCACAAGCATTGATGTCCTGGGCCTCTCTGTCTAATCTACCTCGGTGTCCTAATCTCTTCTGATGAGGGGTGTCATTTGAGATGTAAGCTCACCCTTGTGACTCCGTTTTACCTCTCCCTAAATACTGTGAAATGCTCAGGGTACGGTGATTAGGAACTTGGAAGCAATGGGGTGGGGAATGGTGCTGGTCATGGGGAGGGGTTCTCACTGCCTCTCCACTCTGGGAATGACCTCTTCTACATCCAGGTTGGAGGGTGGAAAGTGATATTCCCTTCCCTTCGCTGGAACCCGTGGACCTAGAAGAGACTAAGGCTGTGAGGGGGATGAAAGAGAATTCTGGGAAGCGAGGGGCTGCCTTTGAAGCAGGTGCTTATGGCGCCATATCGCACACCCTGAAGTGAGGGTGGACAGTCCCAGGTGCAAGGCTGGTGCCTCCTTGGAGCCCCTCTGTTTATCCCTGGTCCTGGATCCACCCACCAACACAGAGGCAGCCTGGTACTGTAGGATGCCATCGATAGACAGGGAGATGGGGATAAAGGACTAGTGTGCCAGCCTCCTGCTGTGCAGAGGCGCTGTGCTGGGGTATGTTTTACTTGACTTTGGACAAGATCCCCAGTGGACTGGAGACCTAGACGCCCACACAGTGGCCCCCGGCATCACCCCTTTCGGTGGCCATCTCTGTCCTAGCCTCAAACGGGACAAGGCTGACCCTGTGCACAGTACTTTACAGTGTGTAAAGCCATCAGTGCTTCACTAGTGCTAGCAGCTGAAAAGGCACAACTCACTCCATTTCCAAAGGAGGTGTGTGAGCCTCAGTTAGGAGCAATGGCCAGCTGAGGGACTGAAAGGTTTAGATCTATAACGGTCCCCAAAAGTCTCATGTGTTTACAGGAGGGACTTTTGGAATGCTATTGGATTTGGGGGACACAATAGTTACCAATGCATTAATCCATTGATGAGTTCATAACTGAATGTACTATTAAAAGAGGAGGGCTCGTTTGAAGAGGGCAACTGGAAGTGTGACCTGGAAGGCCATATTCCTGTCCCCAGACTTCCCCTCTTCTCTCTGCTTCCCTGCTCCAGTGGGGAGCAGCTCTCTCCCGCCAGGCGCTTCTGGCATGCTGTGTATGCCCCGGGGCAAGCAGATCATGGACTGCGCTCTCTAACACCATGAGACAAATTAATTTCTCCTCTTTTAAGTTGTGGATATCGGGTATTATGTGTCAGGGTCAGAGTGGCTAATGCAGAAAATCAATTTTGGAGAAGTGGAGTTATATGATCATGTCCCACCCAGCGGTTCGGTGGGCCTTGAAACTAGTTTGTAGAAGTTTGGGGAAGTTTGACGATGATAGAGAAGCCCCCTGGTGCTCTAAGCAGAGCCTGATGTGTGATTCTGGTGAGCTCATAAGATCAGAAGAGACGTAGAAAGACGCATAAGAAAGTCCTCTGGGGGCTTCAGCTGGGAACAAGGACTCCACGGGTGATGAACTAGAGGCCATCCGTGCTATGCTCCAGGAGAAAATTTCTCTACATTTTGTCCAGGTCTTGTGACTCTGCAGGGGAATCAGATTAAAAATGCTGGCCTAATTAGTCCTAGAGAGGACTGCGGCACCAGTGCTGCCGCTTGCTTTTCTTTAGGTTTGTAGTAAGGATCAGGGGGCAAAAAGTAAAGCCAGAAGAGGTAAATAGTCTGCTGTTTCACCAGAAAGGAAGTACAGTACCTGCAAATTTGGGGTGAAGGGGAGTGTGGTTGCTGAGAAGATTATCATTAAAAAGAAACCAAGCAGTTTTTATCAGGCTAATAAGAATGGTGTCCCGAGGAGGCATCTCAGCAAATGGCCAGGCTCTAGCCACCAGAAAAATTCAGTTACATAAAAATGGAAACTCCTTTGAAAGACTTTGCTTTGAAAAGAAAGTCTATGGGACACAGCTCATTCAGGCCACCTAGGCAAGTGTTTCACTTAGTTCGGCCCTCTGGGCACTCCAAGGCTGCCGCAGCCCTGGTCAAGGAGGCCAGGCCGCTGCTCTAGCCAGTGGTAGACCTTGGTATCATCCATAGGGTGCTGGTGTTTCAGGCAGCCTATGGGAACGCGAGGCTCCAGGTCAGGCTTCAAAGGGAGGCCTGCAAAGCTGTATTCCCTCTCCGCCACTTCCATCACCGTTCGTACTTTTCACTTTGCACCTCACTCTCCTCCTTTAAGCTGCCAACCCTGTGCTTCTCCTTTGCATAGGTGAGTGTGCAGGATTTGCACTTTGCCTGGCACAGGATGATAAGTATTTGTTGAGTGACTGAAAGAGCAATCAGGAAGAGATGGTGGCCCAGGGCATGATGGTTTTCAGGAGAGAGGGGGACCCTACCCTGTGGTTCTGAGACACAAGCTCCAGATGTCAGAGGCCTGGCTGTAGTGGGAACATCCTCTTAGGCACTGACGACACAGTGAGAGCCAGGGGTCAGCGTGGGAGGCAACGATGGCCCGTGAAACATGGCTGTAGCACAGTCTGAGGTGAGGACAGCTGTGAGGGGTGACAGAGCTGGAAGAGGAGTAGAGCTGTAGTGAGCAGGGGTTCTGGGAGCACCTGAATCACAAGTCCTGGTACAGGTGTTCTGGGTATAGGGGCACCGCTGGACATTCACCTGCAGCAACAGCTGTGCTGAGCCAGGAGTGCAGCTGACAAAGTGGAGACCAGGTGGCAGGGCTCATTCAGAGTAGGAGGCGGAGATCTGAAGTATGGATTCGAAACAGGTAGGGCTGGGGGCTAGGTCTTCAGGAGGCTAAATGCCAGGCCAGCTTGACTTGAAAAGGGGCTAGGGTAGACAAAAGCAGGGGGAGATGCCCCCTACTGGACAGAAACCTCAGCCCTACTCCCCGTGTCCCTATAGCATCCTCAAAGGCTTGACACCATCTTCCACTTACATCCCTGTAGTGCTGGGGAGCTTGCTACCTACCAGGCAAGGGCTTTCATTGCCTCATAAATATCCTTGCAATTGAACTGCTCTCTGGTCTCATGAGGTCTCCTTCCTCCAAGCCCCTGCACCACACTCTGCTTAGAATTCCAGAACCCAGGGAAGAAACTAAGGAAAGGGAGAAAGAGGAAGAAAAGAGGAAGAACCAGGGACTTTAGTTCAGGGAAGCTAGTTTCCTTCTCCCAGAGCCTCAGCTACTTGGCCACCATCCCCAGGTGACTTCCAAGGAGCCTGTGGCTCAGGGAGAGGACCCAACCCACCGAAAGCCACCAGGAAGCACGAGACCAAGGAGAGACCCCAGCTGGGGTATGGACCACACTTCAGCTGCACCTCTGGACCCACAGGCTCTGAACCCAGTGTGCCAGAGGCCGCCATGCCTGGCCCTCAGCCCACAGCAGGTGTGGAGGAGATGGGCAGCCCAGGGCCACTGCAGTAACAGAACCCAACAGAGTGAAGTGAGGCCAGATGAAGCTGAATCACTGTCTTGGAGGGACTCCAAGAAAATATGTTGGGCCCACCATCTCCCTGGACTCGTGTGCTCGTGGTGACTTCTGATACCTGCACTAAGCAGTGTGAGGAGCTACTTCCAGGTTCAAAGTTCAGTGCCAGACCCAGCACCCAGCACTGCCCTTTAGCATACAGTAGGTGCTCAATAAACACAGCTGGTGTGTGTATGAATCATAGGTCAGGTCATGACCTGTGTCTGTCTCCTGTCTCCCCAGGGAAGGGGAAAAGGCCACAAAGCTTGTGCATACACACAGAAGTTTAGAAATCAGTCCAGGGTGTCAGTTGCAGGACTGAGGCCAGGAGGGTGCGGCCAGTTGAGCAGAGACAGGGGACCATGTCAGCCCTACTGTGAGCCACTGATAAGAGGGGCTCGGCTGGCGAATCCAGACAGCTTGTCTTTCAGCCTATTAAACACCATTCTTACAAGTTTTTTCTCCCTCCCCCCTTTTCATTAATACGCAGGGTGAATAGAACATTGAATAAAAATCAGCCCTCACAGCACAATTGCGGGATTGAAAGGTAACTGTCAACAGAAGGATTTGGGTGACAAAGAGAACGGTTTCAGCGCTTAGCAAATGATTTTCGGCTTGTCATCTCAATGGGCTGTGTTTTTCAGAGATTGTGGGGTGGGTTTTTTTTTTTTCTCTTTCTCTTTTTTTTGAATAGCATTTATTACCATGCTTTAAAAAATTGTGTGTGTGCATACATGTGTGTGTGCATTGCGTGTGTGTGTGTGTGTGTGCGTGCGCATTGCCTCTTTGCAGGCGCCCTTCATTCACATCTAGATGCCCTGTTTGTCTGCTCTCTGGTCTCACGATGCAGCTTTCTCCACATATAAAATAAGACACAGCACAGATCTGCAAAGCCAGGAAGGGAGAAGATGTTTCCTGAGGGGTTGATGGCAGCAGGGCTGACAGGCTGAGGAGAGCAGGGCGAGAGGCGCAGGCATCTGGGAGCGGGACCCTGACCAGCGGCCACCCCGCCTGCTCAGGTCTCCAGTCTTGTCCCTGTGGGTGAAGATGAGCGACCAGTTCCTAGCCGGGAAGTGTCCTCTGCTCCTGTTGGGGGCGTCACACATTGCCCTGGAGGGCTAGCCCCCCCCCATTTACTCAGAGCAGCTTACGAGGGTCATGGGCGCAGAAAGAGCATCTGAGTGGCGAGGCCTGGAGGTTATCCAGCCCAGCCGGGCTGTGGCGAGAGCAAGCCAGCGAGCCAGCTGTCCAGGGGAGCCAGACCACAGGCTGTCAAGGTGAGTCACCGGATGCTGAAAAACATCAGCGACTATATCGAAATAATATTTGCCACACCTCCAAGTAAAAGTGCAATAGCATTTAAAAAAAATGAAATATGTAGGACTCAAGCTAACAAAGGAAATAAAAGATTACTACATTGAACACTACACGACTGGTGAGATAGCTCAGTAGAACAAGGGCCTGTCTGGCTAATGTAAAGTCCTGAGTTCAATCCCCAGTACCAAAAAAAAGAAAGCTACAGTGCCCTGAAAAAGGTGATTGAAGAGGATACCAGCAAACAGAAAGATATCCCTTGCTCTTGGATAGAAAGAACCAACATAATGAAAATGACCATAATTCCAAAATTGTTATACAGATTTAATGCAATCCCATATCATTAGTATACCGCAGAGAACAAGAGAAAAGAGTCCTAAACTTTATTTGGAACCAGAAGAAACCTAGAATAGGGAAAGCAATTCTAGAAAACAAAGGAAGGTCAAGGGACATCACAATCCCTGACTTGAAATTATACTACAAAGCTACTGTGATAAAAGCAGCATGGTACTGGCAAAGAAAAAGACCTTAAGATCAGTGGAACAGATTAGAAGATGCAAAAACAAATCCAAACACACTCAGCCATCTTATCTTTGAAAAAGAAGTCAAACATGTTCACTGGAAGAAAGTGTTTTAATAAATGATCCTGGAAAAACTGGCTTTCCACATGCTACAGACTAAAACTAGCCCCATGTTTATCACCAGGCTCTGAACTAAAATCAAAATGGAACAAAGACCTAAATATTAAAACAGAAACACTAAATCTGCTGGAAAACAGAATAGGTAGAACACCTGAAAGTGACAGGTGTAGGCAAAGACTCCATGAACACAGACTGGAGAGATAGCTCGGTGGGTTAAGCACTTGCTTAGATAAGCGCAGGGGCCAGGGCTCGATCCCCGGTGCGGTGTGGGGCACCAGCCTCCTGCCCAGGTGTGCCGAGCACTTCCTGTGTGTAATGGTGCACACCTGGAATCCCAGCACTAGGGAGGCAGAAAACAGGAGGATCACTAAAAGGCTGCACTGCATAGTGAAACCCTACACACACACACACACACACACACACACACACACACACACACAGCGTAAAACAAACAGAAAAAGACTTCATGGACATTATTTTATTTTATTTTATTTTTGCAGTACCACGATCGAACTTGGGACCTTATATTTGCCAGGCACTTATGCCGCTAAGCTATCTCCCAGGCCCTAGATATAATTTGAAAAGATCTGTCCCCTCTCCTTAGCCAGGACATGTGGCCAGAAGTGAGGGCCCAGCTGCTACTGGGCCAATTTTTCAATCGCTGGGCCTCAGTTTCTTTCATCTGTGAAATTGGCCAGTGGGATCCCTTGCTGTTTTTAAACCACAGAGCAAGAAACCAGTACATTGATGAAATGCAAATTAAAACCTTGATGCAGTATCACACTTCAGCCATCAGAACGGCTAACGTAAAAGAGCAGTGACAAGAACAAATGCTGGCAAGGGCGAGGAAGAGCAGTGGAGATGTAAGAGAGGGGTGTTAAGTCGGTGATTTCTTGGAAAGGAAGCAATCCACTCTAGGATCTTGCCATTCATTGTACACCTACATGTTTATCCCAGAGAAATGAAGACTCAAGTTCACACAGGAACCTCGACAAGAATATGGATAACAATTTTGTTTGTGACAACCCCAAAGTGGGGTTGTATAAATTCACCACAGAACACCCACACCAGGGAGTACTACTCAGCTGTGATAAGGAGCAACTGTCTATAAACACTCGAACCTGGGTGACTCTCTAGAGAATTATGCGGAGTGAAAAGCCCAAAGGCTATAGACTGTACAGTTCCATTTTTTGCACCAATGTTAAAATGACAAAATTCTAGAAACAGTGGTTTGTGGCCATCAGGAGTGAAGAGCTGCGGGGGGAGGCGGTGAGGGGGTGAGTTACACAGGACGATGGAGGGAGCCTTGTAGTTTGATATTGAAGGAGCAGTGGCTTAGGCAGCCAACAGGCCTCTCTCCCTGCCTTCTATTGTATGCAGATTCTCCACCCCAGGGTGGGCGTAGCACTCACAACCATAATCCTAATATTGGGTCGTGGGTTAATCACAAACTCTAGAAGACTGCCCCAGTGATTGCACGAGGCTTTGGGGGAACAACTAGGTATTAACCATGTCACCTCTAAATGAGTAGAATGAGCAAAGCTGGTGCCCAGTTAGTGCAAGTGGGGTCAGCAAGCCCACCGAGCCCCGAGAAGAACTGAAAAGAAGAGAAAGGTTGGGTTTGTTCTGCCATCAGGTGCTGGAGCTGGGGTGGGTCCAGGCACTGAAGCTGTAGGACTCCAGCCACCACCTACACCATGGGCTAAGCCCTCCAGCCACTCTTGTGTCCCAGAGTCCCGTTAGCAAGCCACAATTATGACTTCCTAGCCTCCGTGATGACAAGAGCCAAAGCCTTGAAATAAATTGATAGATAGGAAGGCAGCTAGGGAGGGAGGGAGGGAGAGAGCAGGGAGGGATGGAGGGAGAAAGAGGAGGGAGAGAGAACCTGTGGGGTGATGCCAGGATGCCCTGTGGGTGCTAAAATCTATGGGTGTTCAAGTTCCTTGTAGAGAATGGTGTAAACATTTGCAGAGAACCTATGCACTTCTTGTGTACGTTAATGAGAGACTTTCTAAGAGAGACTTTAATAAGATGACTTATACCTAATGCAGTGTAGTGCTACATCACGGTCCATACACTATGTAGTTTAGTGAGGGTGCTCCTTGCTGTCCGCCTGAGTTCTGCCCTTCTGTGGGCCCTCGGGGCAGCTGCAGCATGGCTAGGTGGGTGCTGGGACCCGCAGGCCCAGGCCCTTCACCCTGAGAGGAAGCAAAGCTCTGCCTGGCCCCAGGCTGAGATCCTGCTTCCCCACCTGCAGAGGAAGAAGGCAGAGCAGGTGGTCTTCCTGGGGCCTTCCTGAGAGCCCAGGTGCCTCTGGAGCCTCCATAAGAGGTCGGGCCTGTCCCTGAGGAGCGCCTGCTGCACCCCCACCTGCCGCACTCTCCGCTCGCCTCTCTCAGCCTCACCACCACCTCCTCCTCCGGAGGCAACTTCTGTCCAATGGAAACATTACCCAGAGTCCTTGTCCACTCATTCGCTGGGCCTGGAGCCATGCGACCTCTGGCTCTTCCCCAGAGTCCAAATGACCATGATAGGAAATGTTTCAGTCAGTTCAGGATGCCACGGCAGCCGGCCACAGCGGCACATCTGGACCCTCAAGAAAGAAGACTTCTGGAGCTGCTGCAGGAAGTGGCAAGGATGGCGGAACGAGTCTGCGTGGAGTGCGTGGGGCGTTCTGAGGGGATGGTGCGGCCTTTACCGTAATCCATTGTCTTATTGAAATGCCCACCTTGTTTCCATCGCGCCTCCCGGGCAGTCGCTCAGGAGGTCGAGAGTGTGATGGAGCAAAACCAGCCTGGCCAGAGCGATGAGGAGCCCCGAGGTGGGGCTAGCGGAGGAGCTGAGTGTGCAGCACGCGTGGGGCTGCAGATGTGCAGGTAAGAAACAGTCGAGGCAGGAGGAGCGGCAAG
Organism: Ctenomys sociabilis; assembly: GCA_004027165.1. NCBI lineage: Eukaryota > Metazoa > Chordata > Mammalia > Rodentia > Ctenomyidae > Ctenomys > Ctenomys sociabilis. The sequence continues at coordinate 37,318 of PVKA01013772.1, read as the reverse complement.
CCCTGGCAGAGGGCTGAGAGTGAAGACAGCAGGGGGAAGAGGAGCTGGGTGGATTCAGGGAGGGGGCGGGGGGAGGGGCATGTGCAGGGCTCACGTACTCACTGCTGGCGAGAGGCCTTGGTGAGAGGACATGTGCCCACTCGTGTGTTAAGGCCCCTCTGGTCACCAGGGCTGAGGAGAGGGCGCTAAAGGCAAGGATGGCAGCAACGAAGCCTGGAAGAAGGCCACCACCTTCGCCCAGAGGAGGGACGACAGCGGCTCCCTCTGCCCCGGGGAAGTAAGAGCTCCCTGGCCTTCCCTCTTTGAGTGCTCTCCTGAGGATACAGCGAGTGTTTCACTGAGACCTTCAAACTCTGTGCTGGGTGCAGGACCTGAAGAGCACCAGGGCCTATTGTGATTTCAGAAGCCCTTCCACAGGGGAAAGAGGGACATGCAGAGCCAGGCCCAATCCCAAGAAGCTCTGGAAGCACATGGATCTGGGTTCTAATCCTGGCCCTGCCACATCCTTACCATGGGACCCTCCCTGTGTTGTTGCTCTTCCTGAGCCTCAGTTTCCCCACCTATACATGAGAAGTGTCATCCAACTTACACCTTCCACTCAGCACTTATTTTTTTATTCCTCCTTGAATAAAAAACCACGTGAATAACACCACACTCTGGAGTAATGGTTCTTGACTGCCTTCCCAAGGCCCATGCTTCCATGTCTCCTCGGGGCCTGGGGACTGCTGCTGAGGCTCTGCTGTGGGTGGGCCTCACCATCCTCTTCTTAGCAGGCACCAAACCACCCAGCCCAGAGGTGCATCCTATGACCCATGGCTACGACGTGTCCCATACACCATGCCAAGGGCCCAAGGGAATGGCCACAGGGAGATGAGGGCAGGGACGCTTGCCACCCCCAGAGGTTGGGAGGGCAGGAAGGATTCTCCCCCAGAGCTTCCAGAGGCAACAGTCCTGCCAACACCTTGACTCCAGAACTGTAAGAGAATAAATTTCCATGACTTTCCATTAGGTTAAGTCACAAAGTTTGCAGTGATTTTAATTTATAGCAGCAATAGGAAACTAATACAGATTTGCTCCCCCTAAGATTCCTGCATTGCTGTGAATTACAGCTGCCTACAGATCTCTTGCCTATGGATTCTCAAATGCAAGACCACATTTGGGACAACTATTGATATATGAGGTCTCCATAGCCATCCTCCTCTACAGAATAGCAGCCTCTGCTTGGCCAGGCTGGAAGAGGCTTCAGAAGCATCCAGAATGAGTGCTTTATGTCACAGCTAGCTTGAGGCAGGGCCATTCCTGATAACTACCAGAACTGGAATCTAGAGCCCTGGGCCTAGTAAGGCTTTGCTGAGCTTGTGATAGCTCCTAATGAGGACACACACAGTCCTGAGACATATGCTACCTTTTCAGCCAGTATTTCAGACTCTGTCCCAGTGAAGGGTCAGAGAGAGAGAGAGTGAAGAAGAGGGAAGGAAGGAGGGAGACAGACAGACACAGAGAGAGATAGGAAGAGACAGGGAGAGGGAGTCAGAGAGCCCAAGGATCTTGAGGGACTTCTGATTCCTTTAATCAAGTCTTTGAAAGAGGCTAAATTTTATTAATATCAAAATTTAAATGCTGTGATTCACAGACCTTAGAAAGAACTGGCTCAGTGTCCACAGGCATGGATAGGTGGGCTAGAGTTACAAACTGCTGGGGAGAGTTTGCCTTTGGGTTTTGGGGGGAAGTAGACTCCTCAAGGCTACCTCTCTCCACTCCCCCCACTGTCTTCCAGGTCCCCTTTCCCCAGCTTTTTGCCTCCTGCACCTTTCAGGAAAAGCTTAGACAATGACTACCAATGTTGTCCCAGTGTCTGGTGGTTATAGCTGTTGGTCAGACTCAACATATGGAGTCCATTCTGGTCTTCATGGTGTTACTTACAATGATAAGGGATGAGTGTTGCCTATCATGTACTTGAGTCCCATTAGATGGAGGATGGATGGATGGATGGATGGATGGATGGATGGATGGATGGGGGGATGGATAGAAGGATGGTAGGATGGATGGGCGGATGGATGGGTGGATGGATGGATGGATGGATGGATGGTAGACAGGATGGATGGATGGATAGATGGTGGATAGATGTGTAAGAGAAAGCATAAGTAAAAAAATGAATTGGTGAAGGAAAGAGAAAGCTAGGGAAGGAACAAAAGAACTAAGGATGAAAGAAGTTTATTGGGATCAAATAAACCCAGGTTCCAATTTGTATTCCCCCTCCACCCCGCCTTATCTGTGTGACTTGTTCCAAGTATTTGCTCTCTGCCCCTTGTTCTCCTGTTGCACAGTGAGGTCACGACACTTGCTTGATGGTGTCCAACTGTAAATGAGGGTGTTGACGTTACAAAAGCCAATGAAGCCATGCCCCAAGGGGTTGGGTCCAATTCTCTTCACCCCTCTCAGCAGCTCCTGCCTGCAGCTCAGCTGGCACACACACAGTAGGTCCCAGGGAATCATGAGTTGGCCTCAGAGTCCTGATTTGGAGGCCTTTAATTCCCTTAGTGAAATTGGAGCAGGGGGGCACTTCTGGTCCCCACTCCTGCTGGGAGTGAGAGGAGCTAGGCAGGGCTGTGGCAGGTCCCACCCCAAGTCTTGCCCTCTGCAGGCAGAGACCCCAGCATGCATAGCCCCTGACCCCTAAGAAGCAAGAGCAAATATTTTCTTCCTACCTTGGTCAGCAGAATTGGAAAAGGAGAGACTGCAAGGACACAACAAGGTCAGTGCAGCCCTTTTTTCCAGAAATCAAGAGACAAGTTCCAAGCCACCCCACCCATGAGCAAAGATAACATTTTGAGGTCCAGGCCACCTTCTCACTGAGCTTTAAAGTCCCTCAGCTTGTGCATGTGCAGAAAGTGGTACTGAATGAGGAGCCAGGCCCAGCCTGCCCGGGCTCCATCAGTCAGTCCCCAGCTTCCTCGCCTGTGACATTAATGGGGCTGGAAAACACCTCCAGCCGCATAGGCACACACGCAACTCTGAAAGGTCCTGCAGGTAGCGGGCAGAGAGGCCTGAGCCAGGATGAGCAGCCCGCCACGGAGAACATAAGCGCTGGCCTCATCACACGAGATGCCCACCCAGAGACCACCTGCTCTCAGTCTCAGTTCTTGGCCTGTTCGGGAAGGCGTCAGAGGCTCTGCTGCGGAGACCTAGAACGTTCTGGGTGGAAGCGGCCCCACTCCAACCTCCCTAGGGTTGCCAGGGAACGCTCTCACTTCCTCTTACCCATCTCTTCTGGAGCAATACAGCCCAGAACCTTTTATTCCTCCAACAGGGGCCCCAGAAAAGGGCTCTCAGAGTAATTGAATAACCCTGAGTGAATGTGAGCGGCTGGAGGAGGTGTGCACGGGAGGAGCCCAAGGTGAAATTTATTTCTGTCAACTGGTGGTCTATTTCCCTGATACCATTTCCTTGTATACAGATAAGGAGTTATCTTAAATGACCATGTCTTTTTCAATTTGTACTTAACAGTCAATCCCATTTTCCTTATATGATACTATCGCAGCTGGATGAAAAATGCATTCAATAATCCCTAAGGATCTTCATATATCAATATCAAATGGTCTAAAATTGACCTGTTATAAAATCCAGTCCTTCAAGCCAGCAAGAGACTAAATCAAAAAGAAGCAAATTTTAGTGCTCATGGTGCTTTGTGGTGCTTTGCGTCTGGCGAGCGAGTGCTCAGGCATCAAAGCCTGTTTTCCAACACCTTAATGAGGGCCAATGTGCAGCAACCATTAAAAAACAAAACCTTGGCAGCAAGAAGCATCAGGGTTGCGAACCAGCCACCTAATGAACAGGGCTTCTCGGGGGGCCTGGCCCGGCAGGCCAAGTTCACGAGACTTTCCCAAGCAAAGTCACAAGGTCCTGAGCTTTGCAACCAAGCTTCGGAGTGTTCTGCACCTCGGCGGTGGGGCTCGGGCTCAGGGAAGCAGGCTGCGACACACACCTCCCCAAGCCGTGGTCCGTGGCCTGCATCCCAGCTCTGCGTAAGTGTGCCCCTGGCGCTCCCCGTGGCTCCTCTGACGCTGGCTCTGCATAGTTAAAATAAAGGGAGTGCGTCACCGTCACCGCTCACAGCTCTTTGCTTGTTCTTAAGAAGCAATCAGAAGCTCTTCCACGGAGAGCAATTTTCTTCTCTGCTGCTTAAAAGTGCCTCCCAGGTTCACTCCATTAACCCTTCAGAGGTCATGGCTGATCTGAGAGATACAAACAAATTCTTCTTACACATAAGGCGCAACACCTGACCTGCAGCCTCCCAGGGTTTTTAGTTTTAGTAGAAGAAATGTCTAAATTGGTCTGATTTAACCCTCAGGATAACCTCTAACATTGGGCAGGATGGAAGTGAAGCTGAGGGTGGTACTCACACGCTGCCAGGACCACACTGGAAGCAGCGGAGCTGAAGTCCAAGCCCAGGGTCTCTAAATGCAGAGGCGATGCTCTCAGGTGTGCCAAGCTCACCCAGACAAAGCCTTGCTTCCTACCTGCTGGCTGGCGAGGGAAGCAGAGGCAGAGCATGCAGAAGGGGGCACACACAGCCTGGGCTCTCTGGGCTCAGAGAGCAGGGGGGTCTCCAGGACAGGGAACTATCCGGGAAGGCTTCCTGTAAGAGGCAGCATAGCTGGAGCCCAAAGAGGGCAGATGCTAGGAACAGATTCCTTGAGGTCCTTTGATGCTGCCAGTTCCTACCAGCTCAGGTACATGCTGAGGGCCTCAGAAACCAGAACAGGAAAGCCACGGGTCTTGTCCTCCAGAAGATGCTTGCTGGAATCTAGTCATCACAGTGGAAGGGAAACACAGCTGTCTCTAAGCTGGCCTGTCCCCTCTACAGGAAGATAAGGACAGCTCATCTTGCCAGCATTAAAACCCCTGAAAGTCACAGCCCCATGGTGCACCTAAAAGCCCATTCCTAGCTGTGCTTTGGGTTTGATGGCGGCCCCATCCCCACCACACTGGTCTCCTCCCCTGCCTTATACATGCCTGGGTTGTGCCTGCCACAGGACTCTTGCACATGCCACACTCCCAGCTGGAATGGCAGTTCTCCACTTTTCATGTAAACAGCCTCCTCCCTTATTTGCTTCCTAAGCCAGAGTTCTCTTCTCAGAAGTCACCTTCCCTGGCCAGCCCTCTGGCGTAAAGTAGCTACCCCCTAGTTCTCTAAGTTTCTTTCCTGGGGGAACTTATAATTTACAGCCATCACTTATCTGTCCCTTGGCTGGTCTTGCCTGTCTCCCCTTTGGACTATGGACTTTGGACTACGGAGCCAGCATTGCCATACTGGCCTCAGCCGCTGCAAAGACCAAGTAGATTTGTGGAAGGAAGGAAGGAAGGAAGGAAGGAAGGAAGGAAGGAAGGAAGGAAGGAAGGAAGGAAGGAAGGAAGGGTCTCCCAAAATCTGGAGGCCTGACATCAGGATGAGGAATCAGGTGCCAGATTTTGCTGTCATGGTTCTAAGACACTGAGGCTGTAAGTGAGGTAGACAGACACAGAGCCACAGCAAGCACCACCCACTCTGTGGGCGACGGGTTCAGATGTATCCTGCTAGACTCAGCTGGGGCTGTGCTGGTCAAGGAGACAGCAGCCATAAGGCCATGGTCCTGCCCTGTGCTTCTCCCCAAGGGTGCCCTGGACCACCTACCTTGGCATCTCTGGGAAGGGTGAATGGGTCTTAAAATGCTGCTATGTGGGGCACCAGTCCTAGGTCTAGGCATCAGAAGTGCCAAGGCAGGGGCCTGGGCATCCGCATTCTCACCACCCAGCTAGCATGCTCTAGAGTTTAAGAAATGTTACATTTCTCAGTCAGCAGGAAGTCTGGAGCCAAGGTGAGCCAAGAAGCAAGTGATGAGCAGCCACGAGGCCCCAGGCCTTGCTCAGCCCAGAGTTTCTCCCCACCGTGAGGAGAGGTGCACCTCGTGCAGCTCTTTTTCCTCCCACAGGGTGGATGCTCCCCACTTTCTGACGACCTCTGCTTGATGCAAAAAGACTTGGGCTGCCCCTACTGCCCCAAGAACCCGCTGCATCAGGGGGCAAGTCTGCAAACAACGCAAACATCGCTCCTCCTGGCTGGAGAGCATTGCTTTTTTAAAGAGGAAAAAGCTCTGTAATGATTGACTGTGTTTTTGCATCTTCCAGCCATTTGCTACCGTGTAATATAGACATTTGCCTGTCAACAAAACCGCCGTCAGTTTTACAAACACACGTCTCCTCCTGGCGGTGCCGGGGGGGGGGGGGGTGTTTTGACTGGATTCACTTGTTGTGCATCTATGCACTGCTCTGCCCCCAGCCAGCTGTAAGACAGGCAGACCTGGGCTGCCAGGGGTTTCTCTTCCCAACAGCTCTCCTGGGTCACATACCAGCTGGGTCCAACCAGTTAAGCTCCTGGGCCCCGCTGGAACTGAGACAGAAGAACCAGACCTGGGATCAGGCTGGATGGCCTGTGAGCCTCAAACAAGTCAGTTTCCTTCTTTGAGCTTCAGCTCTCTGCTCTGTAAAATAAGACTCAGCCTTGAACTTTCCCTGCTTAATTACATGAGATCTATGCAAAGGAGGCCCCAGCCAGCTCCCGATGTTCCTCCTGATCACATTTCTGTGGTGTCCCCTCCCCCAGAGAGACCCATTAAATACAGTATGTGTGACTTCTAAGGTTAGATCCTAGGAGACATCGTGGCTTCTGCTTTGTTCTCTTGGGGCCCTTGTGCTGAGGGACAGACAGGCATGGTCTTCTGCAGACATCCAGAGAAACTGAAGCCCCGCAGTCAACAGCCAGTAATGAATGGGCCACCTTGGAAACCCACCTCCTGGCCTGAGTTGCCCCCTGAGCTGCTCCTGAATTCCTGATGCAGAAAAACTACCAAAGATTAAAAATGATTATCATTGCTTTAAGCTACTTAAACAGTAGAGTGGGCTGATACTTTTCTTAGCACCAGGTAGCCCATGCACACAATGTCCACCACACATATCCTGAAAGATAAATGATGGCCACAACTTACTGTTCCCTGTATGCCAGATTCTGTGCTCAGTGACTGACGTATGTACTCCATTCCACCCTCACCCATCGCCTGGGACGTGCACCTGAATATGAAGTTTCTGTCATAGAGAAGAAACCAGGGCTCAGAGGCAGGGAACAACTTGTCCAGGGTCACACAGCCTGAAACTGGCAGAAGCAGGACTGGAACTCAGGTCTAACTCTCTACCACTAACACTGTGAATTGCTATACTACACCGCACTGTAGATACAGATGTGGATTAGGATTATCACTAGGATTAACTTTTAAAGGGGTGTTTTCCCCAGTGGGAGGCCTAAGAGGAACAGCAAATTACCTCTGAGCTCCCTGAGTCCCCACAGCTGAGCAGATAAGCCCAGATCTCCCCTGTCCTGGGAGCTGAAGGCTGTGGGGGCAGGTGACTGTGGGTAGGGGCAGGCAGGAGGTATGGAGGTAGCTGGGGGCCCAGAGTAGCCCAGTAAGGATACTCAATCTGCTCCCTGCATGCCGGGGCTGCAGGGGTTAAAGAGAAACGCCTGGCTTCCAGAAAATCTCTCCACCGGTGTTAGAGCAAGGGAAAAAGGCAAAATGATTGTAAATTCCGCCAGGGGAATTCTGCCATGAATCCGGCTCACCTTTCGCAGACCCCCCCCAACCCCCCGCCCCGCCGGAGAGGATAAGTGACCTTTGGAGGGAAATAATGAAAAGAAGAAATTCCTTGGAGAAAATAATGTGTCCGGGCCCCAGTAATGAGATCGGCTCCTTTTATGTTGCCATGGCGACGGCAGTCATTTTATAATACAAAATACATGAATGGGGGCGGGCAGGCGCAGCCAGGCCGACCGAGGGGGCTGCAGGGCGGTGGGGTGTGGGGTTAGCCTCTTGCAGGCTCGGCTCTGGGGGTCGGGTGAACTGCTGGGGTCAGGGGCCACCGCGCCTCATTTCCTCAGAGAAGCAGGCCTGGCTCTGGGGTCTTCTCAGGTTGGGGCTTTGGGACACAGACAGGGGCTGGGGCCTGATGGCAGAATCTGCCCAAGCTGGGGTGTGGGGGTCTGACATGTTGGTGTCACCCCCAAAATCCACCTTCCCTGGGCTGAACAGCTGCGTGGCCCAAGACTCTGCCCTTGGAGGGAGAGGACAGGAGCTCCATGGCATGGACCAGGAACCCAAGGGAGGTAAAGCCACCCAGGAAAGGAATCCCAGCCAGCCCAGGAGTGGCTGGGGCCTTTATTTTGGGTTAGGACCGTGGACTCTGTGCTGGTTGGGATGTCAACAAAAGTGAAATTTCCCCAGTGTTGACTACATGCTGCTCAGAGACAGGTGGGGAGTATCTGCACAAAGCGGGGCGCTAGGGTGCGGCTCAGAAGCAGAACACTTGCTGAGCTCGCAGGAGGCTCCAGGTTTCATGCCGAGCTCTACAAATCAATCAGTCGATCAATCAACGAAAGTAACATCCAGGTGTGGTGGCACATGCCTACAACCCGAGTACTCTGGCAGGCGGAGGCAGGAGAATCCCAAGTTCAAGTGCAGCCTGGGCAATATAGTGAGAGCCTCCCAGCCTAAAAATTTAGAAAAGCAGTAAAAATTTAAAAAGGGGACAGGGATGTAGTTAAGTGCAAAGGCCTTGGACTCAATCCCCAAAATAAAAATTACCAAGCATTGAGCCACTTGCCTAAAGTTCATGCACCGGTAAATTAGATCCCAGTGTGTGAAGCTGTGTGCGTGACACAATAGGAACATGAAGGGCGGATCTTTGCTGTCCTGGAATCCTAGGCCAAGCTTCCAGCCTCAGCCCCAGCTTCCAAGTGACCTCAGTAAGTAGCTGCTCCATCCTGGTATTGCCCATGACGTGGTGCAACAAGGGGCCCACATCCTGGGCCCCGGAACGCCATGCCTGGGATGGAGCCGGTCCTGCCACACTGCTGCCGTGGGCCGTGAGCCTCCTGGAGGAGGAGGAGGAGGAGGAGGAGGAGGAGGACAGGAAAGGCCTGTGGGGGAAGAATCTTCTAGAGAAAGAAGCAGAAGAGCAAAGGAAAGGAAAAATAGAAGGACAGAGAGGAAGGGGGGCAGAGAACAGAAAGGGAGAGGGAATAAAGAGTTAGGTGAGAGAAGAGAGCAGAAGAGTTCACAGAAAAATTGTGCGTTTTTCTGTTGTGTGTCCTTGAAAAAAAGCACCGTCCCTCTCTGAGCTTTGGCTTCTTCACCTGTGAAGCATTATCCAACAGGTCCTGTGAGCACACAATGGGTGCTGAGGCTACCAAAGGAGAGGAGATGGAGGAGAGGGAGGGCTGGGGTGCTGCAGCTTCCCCTCCCCAGAGCATGAAACAGAGCCCCTGCCTTGGCAAGGAGACCGCACCCTCTATCTGCTCCTCGTCCCTGCCAGCCAGTTCAGACCTCTGCCACCAGCCCTGGGAACCAGACCTGTTCCCGCAGAGCCCCTCCTAGGGAGCCACAGTGACAGCCCTTAAAATAGCAGCCCCACCCCAGTCAGCTTTTTATAGTTCTCAGTCTGATGCCTGAAGGGGGATCAGACGAATGGGGATGCCCATCTGCAAAGAGAAATTAGGCCGGGAGAGCACCATGACTGCAGAGAACCTCAGAGCTACCCCCAAGGGAGGCCCGGAAAAGCCAAGGGGCCCTCCCAGTGACTGTCCTGCAGTCAGAGCCACCTGCCAAAATCAGGCTCCCTGGGACGCCAAGCTCCTTCCTGCCTCACTCCGGAGAGCAGGCCCTGCTCAGCACTGCCCATCTGGCATCTCCTTTAGCCTCATGAACATGGGTCATTCTCATTTCATAGGTGAGAAAATTGAGGTTCAGAGAGGTCAAGCCGCATGCCCAAAGTTACCCAGTTGGTGAGAGACCCACTGGAATCTGAACTGCTATCTGCCTCCCACAGAGCACGCACTCCTGACCCAGATGCCCTGGGAAGGCCCTGGGGAGAGAGGGAGCCAGACAGCCCCAATCAGGAGGGGAGGGCGAGCTGGCAAGTGCGCTGTGTCTTCACACATCTTACTGATGCATCTGGCACCATGCGCTTCTCGCTCTTCCCCAGAGTCAGAAGGACAGTGAAAGGTAAACGTTTTGCATCCACTCAGGACATCAAGGCAGCCAAGCCACAGAGGCTCAGGGAGAGACACTCACGGAAGAGGACCTCCAGAGCCGCTTCAGCAAGTGGTGTGAAGGGCAGGGTCTGTGTGTCCAGCCAGGGGCAGGGCTGTGAGCTTGGTGGTGCTACGGCTCTCGGCTCTCTGCTGGCTCTCGCTGCAGTACACTCTTAAATGGAAGCCTTCACTGCAGTCTTTGATCACAGCTCCTACGTCAAGGCCATGCAGGCCCGCAGGGAATGCGCAAAGAAACTCCATCCTGCTCATCAGCACCAGGAGAACTCTGCACCAGGGCCAAAAGACGCTGTGGGAACGGCCGCAGCAGACAGCAGGCTTCCCACTTCCCGCGCCTGCTGACAACCTAGGAGCGGTTAAAGGAAACAGAAACCCGGTTTTCCCCCAGGCCTTGGGCTTGCTCGACCACGGCCTGGACTTTCCCATGGACATGCAGGGAATGACAGTCCTTTCAGACACCCTGGCACTCAGAGTGACTATGGTTGCTGCGACACCCTCAGGAGGCCCGGCTGGCCCTGCCACAGGTCCCGAGTGTCACTATGGATTCAGGTGCAATTCATTCTCGGGGTCCCTGCCTGGAGCACACATTTAGCCCCTTGGCCTGCCAGCCTGACTGATGACCCAGCAGGATAGCACAGCCCCTGCCAGGTGGGCTCCTCTCAGCCTGGGCTGGATGGTGTCATAAACACAGGAGGCCAGTCTGGCAGTGCCTCGGCCTCGGGTTGCTGGGACATCCTGGGGTGTTAAACACATCTGGCCAGTTGGCGGGAGCCACAGCAAACATCTGGGAGGAGGAAGGGAGGGAGGGATAGCAGGCGGAAGGAAGCTGATGCTCGCTGAGTCTGAGGTCTGAGGGATGGGGAGCTGGCCCCACTCCAGATGGCCAGGTGAGCGCTCTGCCAGCGGCTCTCACACCACGCATGCACGTACGTGGTGGGCATGTGGGTATGTGTGTCTGCACATCCCCGGGTGCCTTGACTCTGTGTATGTGCATGATGTGTGCTATACACACATGCTCTCTGCGTGCAGCGTGTTGTCTTGTACACATGCACAGGCGTGTGCGTTTGCAGGCACACCTGTACTGTACCCACGTGGGTCTCTGTGCATCTAGGTGTGCACATGGGGTCATGCAATGGTAAAGCCAGGCCTTGGGTTCAGCCCCAGGCTCCCTGCTGCTTGACCTCAGCCCAGTTAGCACGACTGAGCTCAGTCTCCTCCTCATCCAGCTCCTGAGGTTTTGTGGAGACAGCCTGCAAGGACAGAGTTACGGCTAGGCCCCAGCAGAGACCTCATCCCTGGTCGCGGAGATTCCTCCTTGCTTGCCCTCGGCTGCATCTTGGGGTACAAGAAAGAGCTGAGGAAGGACTGGCCCACTGCTCCCGAGCCGCCCGCACCCCCGTAAATTCAGGAATGGCCTGCCGCGGGAATGCCATATTTCTATCATTTCCCAGACAGCGTCTGCCTTTCAGAGCCGTTTCCACCTGGCTCACAGCCAGGTTTAAGAGTTTTACGAAAATTCCCAAGACCTTTAGCCGTCTCGCCTTGAGAAGAGGGGCTGGCGGGGCTGGGGGAAAATGAGAGGCTACTGCAGGCAGGAAGTGAGCCGCATTCCTAGTCCGACCGCCAAGGTACGGCGGGCGGGCCAGCAGAGGGGCAGGAGGCCTAGAAGGGCCAGGACATTCCTCTCCCAGAGAAAAATATGCAGCGCGTCAGCAGCCTGGACCTCTGCACCCTGGTCTAGTCCAGAAAGCAGAGCAGTGCCGAGGAAAGGGAGGTTGGCTGGGCCCAAATCCGAAGGCCCCAGGCAGCCTGCAACCCCTGTGTCACGGACCAGGCCGCCCCGGCCCTTCTGCCAGCCCCACCTGTAGCCACACCCTCCGAAGCACACGCAACACATGGGTCTGAGCCTCCGCTCCTCACAGGCTGTGTGTCGCCTGGAGGGTCCCTGCTCCTCTCTATGCCCACCTCCGTGCCTGCAACTTTACCATGAAAGAAAGGTGCTTCTGAAGAGGGGCCTCCGAGGGTCAGCCCTGGCTGAGCTCTGCCTGTCCTGATAAGCACATTAGTTTGAGACACAGGGATGCCTCAGGCCTGGGCATCGGGCTCCGGGACAGCATCTGTCTTTCTGAGCTGCTTCTCTGTTGAGGTCCTGCATGTGTCTGCTCAGTGACTAGGCAGGTCATGGACATCTCCTACCCTCTTGTGAGGTGAGGCGCTTGAATCGCTCAGCGGTCTCTCTGTGGTTTCCTGTTGCTCTAATGGAGTAGTACCTGGGATCTGGTCCTGTACAGAGAATGGAGGTTTATTTGGCTCACAGGCCTGGAACAGAAGTCCGAGGGCCAGGTGTCAGGATCGGGGGAGGCCTCCTGCTGCTCGTAACCTGGCAAACGCCAGCTCCGGTCCCTCTTCTGGTGCTCCCAAGGCACGGTGGGGCCTCACGTCACGACCTCAGCCAACCCTTATCGCTTCCCTGGGGCCCCACCCCAAATACCAGCCTATGACTTGGACATCCAGTCTCTAACCTGAGAATCCACAAGACACGTGGATGCATTCAGCTCATCGCAAGCGGTTCCGTTCACAAGTGGTAGGTGGCATAGAAGATTTAATAAAAAAAAAAAAAAATTAAGTAAGCTTTTTAAAAAGTATTCTCAAATATTTATTTTAATAGGTATTAAAAATATCGTTGTCACTTCCAACTGGAGGTGTCTCGGATATGGTTGCTAGGGCTGAGTTTGTTTCTTCTTTTCTTTCTTTCTTTTCTTTTTTTCAATTTTTGGATTTTTGAGACAATTTCATTGTGTAGCCCTAGCCTTGAATTGGTGATCTTCCTGCCTCAGTACTGGGAATATAGGTGCACACCACTGTACTCAGCTCAAAGATCTTTTTTCTAAAAGTGAGGTAATATCAAATGAATGTAAAGAATGACATGGGGTAAATCACTGGGCAAAATCCTCCCACAGTCGCCCATGAAAAGCCAAGGCTGGGGGACGCTCCACACAGAAGATAAACTTGAACACCGGCATCTCCGTTCACCACGGAAGGCAGGGATGGAAATTAGAAGTCAGCTGTGGCATCTCTGAGCCACATCATTTCCTCCCTAGTGGAGGAAATGATGAAAGTGGCTCCCAAAAGGCCAAGGGAAGAATTTAAGGAGGGAGAGGGGCTCAGCATGCTTGACAGGACACCCGAGAAGTGAGCTCCGCGGCAGAGCTTCCATCACCGCCTGAGGACTCGCTGTCGTCCCTGATCGCAATTAGCTATGTTTCTGTCACCTTCCAGACAGGTCTGAAGCATTGTGAGGCCCTCCTGGGGGTGCACGTTTGTTCATCCCCTCTTATATAAGGGGCACTTCACGAACTGATCCCAAGTCCTTCTAACCATTCTGGGGGGGTTCCCTTTTCTTTGGGAGGGAGGGAACAGGATCTCTCTATGTAGCTCGGACTTGTAGCCACCCTCCTGTCTCAGCCTCCCCAGCACTGGGATTACAGGCCTGCGCCACCACCCCTGGTTTTACGGCCAGCACAGCATGCCTGAGACTCTGAGCCGGTGAGGCATGTGGTGCCGGGGATCCAGCCTGGTGCTTGCGTTTGCCAGGTAGGCACTTAGGCTCCTGAGCTATCTCCCCAGCCCACGGGTTCCACTTTCAATGGAGGTTTATTGAACAGCTGCTTGGTGTGAGAGCCAGGAGATCCCAGAGACAGGCCAGTCCGACTTGCAGAGGCTTTGGTGACCAAGTGTGACACGCTTTCAACCTCTCTTCTGGTTTTCTGGCCTTGGATCTGAATCCACTGGAATGCGGGGCTGGACTGTAGGCTGTTGCACAGCTCTCTGCCAATTTGTGGGAGACATGCCTACACTAGCCTGACCTACGGAGAGAAAGAGAGAATGTGTGGGTGTGTGTGCATATGTGCGTGTGTGTGTGTGTGTGTGTGCATATATGTGTGTTCAGGGTGAGCCACGTGTATCTGTGTCCATGCCAATATGGACATGCATGGGTGCATGCCCACCGCATGTTCAAGTATGAGTATGATATGCATCAGAGAAGTCTGCTCCAGAAGCACGCCCTTGGCTGGAGTCCAAAAGAGCCCCACCCACAGGAGGGCTTCCTACTTCTCTCTATCTGAGGAGTTCCAGGTGCAGAAAAGGAGAGACATCCAGGAACCTAGGCTTAGCAGCACACACCTGCAGTCGCAGCACTCAGAAGTCTGAGGCAGGAGGATCTGAAGTTTGGGACCAACCTGGCCAATGTGGCACATTCAAGGCCAGACTGGATTACTTAGCAAGACTCTGTCTCATAAAAGAAAGGAAAGGAAAAAAAGGATGGAGGGAACCAAGAGCACAGGCCCTGCCCCCGCACCACGGGTCCTAGCTAACCACTGTTGGGGGGTTGGTTGGGGGGGCAAGGGAAGGAGGCAGAGACACAAGTCGCTGCTGCACTGCTAAGAGTGAGCGGCTCATTGCCTCCTTGGGCCTGGGCTGTCTGCACCTCACAGAGGAGAACAGAACTGAGGCCCACAGAGGAAGTCAGGAACCTATCCCCAGCCTGAAGGGTCAGTCATCTGGGCTCCACAGCCTCAGTCAGGGGACACACAGGAGACAGTAAGAGGAAGAACACAGACAGCTGCAGTGCCTCCCCAGCTTGGGTGACATCCCCCTGCGAGACAATGGTGTGAATGCAGAGATGGGAACAGCTGGTTCCTCCCCAACCCAGATGTGGAAGAGACAGTTTCTCCCAAAATACTCTCACTGCGAAGTCAGGAACTCTCCTGGTATAAACAGAAAGTGCTGCTTGCACACAGAAGGAGCTGCTCATGTCCCATCATCCACACCTGCTGCTGGGGCTCCCAGGGACTGGGAGCCCAGCTGCCCCGCTGCCATTTAGGGCCTTCCCTGATCAAGGGTGGGCAGGGGGCACTGAATCCAGGCATCTTTGTGAGCCTGTGACTCAGCTGATGATAAACAGAGGACCTGGGAGCCGCAGGTGATCCCAGACTCCTGCCCAGCTTCTTCTCCCACCCCCTCCCCCAGCATCTGTGCTCAAGCAGGAATGCTCGCCTGCACCCTGGCATCCTGCTGTGGCACTGGCTGTCTCACCTAGGATGCTTTTACAAATCCAAGGAAAGGAAGGGAGATGGGAATTCTCCAGTCACTGATTTGCTCTCCCCCAAGTCTCAAAAAGGAAATCAGGGCCCAAACAGGGCAGTGACCTAGCCAGGGAAACACAATGGGCTTTCATGGTACTGATTGTTTACCCCTCATCCTGCTGCAGGTTAGAGGAGGGGACTCTGGGTCAGATGGAGTCCAGGAGGGCAGAAAAGACATGTCTGGTGTGGCAGAGGGGCTAAGCAGGCCATGGACACCCAGGCTTCCACCTGAACAGGGACATCCACTCCAGTGAAGACACTGGTGGGCATCATGGGTCCTGGTCCCCCATTGGGGACACCTGGTCACCAAAAGTCCCTCAAGCTGACTGAAGCCTTGTGATAAAGCAGGACACAGACCCCTGGCTGAGCAGCTCCACCCAAGGATGAGAATGCACTCCCTCCGCAGGATCCCCACTCAACTCAACCCACAGCCAGGTTTAACGCTTTCCTCACCCTGACATCCAGGAAGAAACTGTGTGCCACAGTTTCCCTGTCCAAGGGAAGCCAAGAGCCCCCGGAGCCCCCAGGTTTTGGAAACACCCACGCCGCTGAGTCCCCACCCAAGGGACCTGCCCAGATGGGCTGCAGGAGCAGAGCTGCCTGAGAAAGCCTGTCAAAGTCTGCAAGTCAGTGGCGATGGGTTGTGGATCCAGTGTCACCTAGCAACCCCCAGAGCAGTAGAACAGGCTGGAAGAGGTGGGGAGACGCTCCCAGCCTCCCCTACCCACAAATGAGGGAGTGTGTGCTCTGTAGAACCCGACAGGCTGGCGAAGCCAGAAGTCAGAGTGATCCAAGCTGAGACTGGGGAGTGCCCCGGGCGCCAAGCCACCAGGCTTTGGGCAGTTCGGAGGGAGGGGATCCTGCCAGTGTCCAGCTCAGACTCGTAGACACCCAGAGGAGGAGCCTTAAAAGCCTCCGGCACCCAACCTTCTCACTGACACCAGGAGCCTTGTCAAGGAATGTGCACACCTCCAAGGACAGGGAGCTCACACCTCATTTAGGTCCACACCAAGGTGCTACCTGTTGATTAAGTGTCTCACTCACACATCCTCCTTTAGATCACACTGAATACAGACTAAAAAACATCCAGGATCCATCTGTAATTTTTTTTAAAAAGAGCACAAATTAGAATTGAAACAGAAAAAAACTACAAGTGATACCGAATTTCACTTAACAAAGCAATATGAATTTCACAGTATTTATTGTAATACATAGCATTGTCTTCCAACCAGTTTTTATATTACCAGATATATGCATGTAAAATTAGAAGAAGAAAGAAATTATATAAGAAATTAAAAAGAGAAGAAGTACAAACAATTGGGAAAAAAAAAAAGGAGATGGAACAAATTAAAGCATTAAGTCTGGCAAGATAGCTCAGTGGACTAAGCGCCTGCCTAGGCAAGTACAGGGATTGGGGTTTGATCCCCAGCGCCAGGCACCCTGAGCCAGCCACTGAGCCCGGGTGTGATGGCGCGTACCTGTAATCTCAGCACTGGGGAGGCTCAAAACAGAAGGATCCCTTCAAATCTGGGCCTCATAGTGAGACCCTGTACGAAATACAGCATTAACTGCTCCTTTCCATAGACCAGCAGAACTGCACAGTACAGTTGTCCAAACCATCCTGCTTACACACATAGATAGATCTATTTTCCCCACTCCCTCTCCTATCCTGCTCCTCAACTCAATAAGCCTTCCCTTTTAAATAAGTTCATTCCCTTTTCCCAGTATCTATTGTACTCTTCAGATTCCATTTTTCTCTGTCAGGTTCTCACACTAAGGAGACAATATGATGTCTGCACATGCAGGTCTGAGTTATTTTACTCAAGAGTATATTCTCTAGTTGCATCCATTTAGTGACAAAAGACTTAAATGTATCCTGTTTTATAGCTGAATAATACTCCATTGTGTAAAAATACCACACCTTCTTTGTCCATTCTCCAGTTGATGGGCATCTGGGTTGTTTCCATGACTTAGCTATGACAAATTGAGCTGCTATAAACATGAGTGCACGTATATCGCTGTGTTATGAGGTTTTCAGTTCATCTGGGAAAATACCCAGGAGGAGAATAGCTGGCTTGAATGGGACCTCTAATCCCAGCTTTCTAAGGAATCTCCATGCTGATTTCCATAGTGGTTGCACCAGTCTGCACTCCCACCAACAGAACAGAAGGGTTCCTTTTTCTCCACGGCCTCTCTGGCATTTGCTATTGGCTGACTTCTTGATGTTAGCCATTCTTTCTAGGGCGAGATGGAATCTCAGTGTTGTTTTAACTTGCATTTCTCAAATGTCCAATGATATTCACCATTTTTCATATATTTGCTTGCCTATCAATTTGTTTTGACTTTGCTGAGAAAGATAATTCAGTATTTTTACTGCTGCTCCCCTGCTGAACGACCAGATGAGTGAGAGAGGCCAGGGTAACCAGCAGAGAGCACCCCTCCTCCAGTATAAGCCAAGTTCCCAGGCTGGCTGGACTGGGAAGGAGAAATCCCAGAGGGTATTAAGGAGCACAGGTGCCTCAGGGTCAAGTTCAGGGTAAAGAGAGGGCACAACACAAAAGCAACAGACAGGTGAGAGGCCAGGCTGCAGATGGGGGGGGGGCACCGAGCTCACAGCCAGGGGAAGGGAGCAAGTGGGGCACCCAGGTCTCATTGTTATGCCCTGCAGGGCATCAGAGAGGTGACCCCAAGAGCCTCCAGAGCCACGGGCACACGCAGCAAGGTAAGCGCGAAGACTCTGCAAGGCCAAAGCGCACAGCACGGCATCCCACAGCGCTCACAGCACCCTCCAAAGGCACCCAGAAGCCCTCGCTCAGGAAGCGGTCACTGACACCTGGAAGCCACAGAGAGAGAAGCAGCGAGGTCTGCACCCCTCCCAGCCCATCTCCTCACTGCAACCCCAGAGGGCAGATGACACAGGAAGAGGCGGGGGAACACATCTGGGGCTGCAGAGTCAAGAAGTCCAGGCCACATTGTCAATGGGAATGGCGTGGGCTCCGTCCTGCCTGGGCAGGGGTACTGAGCAGGCGGCAAAGAGGTGACAAGGAGTGGTGGGTCAGAGCTGACTGTAGCGGGGCCATCTTCTCACTTCCTCACTGTGTGACCTTGGGCAAGAGAGCACATACCCCTGGGCGCCTTTCTCCTCAATGCACTATCCCACCAAGAGGAGGAGCTGCCCCAGCCTCAGCATGAGCACAGTGGGAGTGCACATACAGCAAATGGTCAGTACACAGAGCTTATTCGCCTCGGATCTTGAGAGGAGCCAGGTCTCCAGCCTCTAAAGTCTCCAAGCAGCTTCACCTGGACAGCAGGGGTAGGCGGGGGAGTGTTGGGGACACAGCTGCTCCATGCTATACCCCACCTTTCCAGGCTGGCAGAGTAAACCAGCTCCCTGTCCATACTTCCTCCCAGGGACGTAGTGTTCCCAACCTGCAGCCCTGAACTGCTGTATTTCCTCTGGGGGAAAGGAGGAGCTTGTAATTTACTAATTCAATATTTGTTCCTGCCCAGGAGAGGAGAAAGAAGGAAGCCCCCAAAAATCATGGCTCGTTATCTACTTACCCATCCATCATCCCTCCATGCATCCCTCCTTCCTTCCACTCATCCAGCCACCCTCTCATCTATCTACCCAGCCATTCCCCCACCCACTCATCCATCTAGCCATCCATCCACCACCCACTGTCCTTCTTTCTATTCTACAAATATTCACTGAGCACCTGTTCTGCTGGGCCATGAGCTTTGGTGTTCCTAAGTGGACGGCACACAGCTGACTCCACTTCATGGAGTTCACCTTTCGCACAGCTGGAGGCAAGGACATGGGGAATAGGGTCATCATTCACACAACCAGCCAAATAACCAACTGAGTAAAGGCATCTCACACTCTACCGCAGTCCCACTCTGAAGCCAGCGAGCCTCTGAGAAGCCCAGCCCCTTAGAGGGGGAGTAACAGCCCCGTGGTCTGGGAGGGAAACGCACCACATGCTCATCACTGCCAGCCTGTGAAGGGTGGCATCTTTCAGAAGAGCGATCTCGCTGCACCTCTACACCATGGACTCTGCCTTGCACCCCAGCCATGTCCCTCTTGGGGTCCCTCCTGCAGGAACAAATGCCCATAACTTGAGCCACAAGCCCAAGAAGGTTCCCTGGTGCATGCTTTGCAGTAGCAAAACATAATACAAGGTGAACGGAGTGCATGCCCTGGGCAGGGCAAGACAGTGCAAGAACCTGACTGGGCATCCTCAAAACCATGCCCTGGGGCACCCACGGCGCAGGACAGGAGGGCACAGAGCAAAGAGGACCCAAGCCTGTGTGATGCATTCTTGCTGTTGAGAAAGACATGCCCACCATACACGGCACATGCTGGACCCTGATGGCATGAGCTGGGGCGTGGGGTAGGAGCTGGGGTCTGAAACGGCCCCCATAGGGCTCCTGTTTGAACACAGCAGTGTTCAGGCTTCTGGAAGTGACTGAACTGTGAGGGCTGTAGTTCATCAGTGGTTAATTAATGGATGGATTCATAACTTGGTGGAATTACTGTGAGGTGATAGGAATTGAGGAGCGACCTGGCTGGCGGAAGTGGCCATGGGGCCATGGCTGTGAGGGCTGCATCTGGCCCTAGCCCCTCCTCAGCTGCCTCTTTACTTCTCTTCCCCTGCCTCTCACTTTCCACTGCCCTGAGGCGAGCAGCTCCAGTCCATGGAGCCAGCTCCCCTGTGAAGCTCTTTCTTGCCTCAGACCGAAAGCGATGGAGTCGGCTGACCATGAACTGGACGCTGTGAAGCCATGAGCCCCAAGAACTCTCTCCTGCTTTATGTTGTTTACATCAGGCATTTTGTCACGGGGGAAGAAAGCTGACACACACACACATGGAGACAACTAGACAGTCTTGGGATGGTGGTGCTGGGCTCTTCACCTAGAGGCCTGGGTGGAGGTGGGCTGGAATGGGAGGAGGGGGCAGCTCTGACTTCAACGCTTGCTTCCTCCCAAACTCACTCTGAGAGTCACTGGCCACTGTGACAGTGTTGAGAAATGGACAGGTGAGGGTGCTCCGGGATGTGGGACCCGGAGGGGAGCAATTCCCTTTGTTGCAGTTTATCCGGCCTGTTACAGCAGCACTGACAGACCACAGCGAGAATGAAGCAGCTAAGGACAAAGAGCTAAAGGAAACAAAACTGTCCCTACTAACGAGATGTGTGGGGGCCTGAGAGTTATGTCTGTGTATAAGTCTGAGCACAGGCAATGCATATCAAGGAGTTAAAACATTCGAGATAAATGACTGACCACGCCCTCCCCTGCCGAGGCCACACCTCCCCCCCCCCCCCGGGTCTTTGGTGTCCTGCACCTCAGTGTCCGCACCACTGTCCCTCCTGGTCACCTGGGCACATGCTGCCCCACCTCTGGGCCTTGGCATGTGCCTCTCTGTTATGGTTTGTGTCTAGTTGTCCCCCCAAAGCTTCATGCATTTGGTAAGGTGGCTTCTAGAGTTGGTGATTAATTCATGATCCAATGCTGGGGTTAGAGGTGCGAGTGCTGCACCTGCCTGAGGCGGGTAATCTGCGTGCAATGTGGGGAAGGGAGGGGGCTCGCTAGCTGCAGCAGCCCCTGCTCCTCCCTTTGCTCTTCGCTGTTTTCCACCACCGTGAGCTGCTGCCCTCGGCCGTGTGCCACTTTGCCTTGGAATCAGCTGAGAATGGACTGAAGCTTCCACACACTGTCAGCTAAATAAACTTTTCCTTCCTTAATGTTTGCTGTCAGGTATATTTTGTCCCAGCAATGAGAGAAAAAGTAACAGCGACACCCTCCCTCTGTCAGCGGTGCATTTCTTGCCACTGTATACCTCTGGCATCTGAGCATTGCTGAGAGGCCTTGCAGAGGCCTGAAGATCGCGCACTAGCTGGCACTTACAAGCACCTGCTGTTTGCCATCGGGTGGGCTTCGAGGCCGACTCGCAGGCTCCACACTCACACTGACCTGAGGCTGTGCCTTTCTCCTCCACCACGCGCTGTCTGGCCCAAGTACCACCTATGGTGGCTGCCACCCAGGTCGGGATCTTTTCACCTAGGATCTCAGCAGTGTCTGATTTATTTCAGCCCACAGAGGAAGACTCTGAGGTTCTGAACAGCAGGACACTGTGCCCAGTGTCAACCCCGCCGGTGCTGCAGGATTTGCATCCTAGGAGGCTCCCTCGGGCTGGCCTTGTTCTCCTCCAAGCAGGCTGCTCCCGGAGAAGACAGAAGGGTGAGATGTGGACTGGGCTCCAGCTGTGCAGTTCAAGCGCAGGCTCCTCCTGTCCCAGATACGCACCCCAGATTAAGGAGGAACTGAGACAGCCCGAGGGCCCAGGCAAGGTCAGGCTGGTTGGGCTTCTCAGCTGGGGGTGCACCCTTGGCCTGGCTCCCGGTCTGTGGTCACCCACCGCCCACCTGATATTTATCCACTTTATTAGACACCCTCTTGTTGGGGGCCTCTTGGCCTCCCTGCCTCTCACACTAGTACATGCAAACCCCACAGCTTTCAGGCTATGACATAAATCTCTGGGTTGGCAGAAGTGCTCTGTGTCCATCTCCTCTGGGAGGCAGTAGCTGGGCCCTGCCAGGTTAGGATCATATGCTCCTGGAGCCGGATTCTGCCCAAATATTCATGCCGCAAGTTTCCTGGGTATTGGAGAACAGAGTTTGCCATAACCAGGTCATTAATAGCCTTGTCAACATGGGCAAGCCCAGCAGAGAGAGGCCACCATGGTCCACTGCATGTCCAAGCAGGGGTCCAGGCCCAGGGAGGAAGCAGCCTTGGCCCGAGGCCACACGGCAACTGAATCAAAGAGCTGACCCTTCCAAAGTCATAAAGTGTCAGCCACAAAAGTCATCTAGGGTCAGGGTGGGACTCAGTGACAGAGAAATTGCCTAGCAGGTGTCAGGTGCTAGGTCTGATCCCCAGTGCACACACACACACACACATGTGCGCGTGCACACCACCACCCTCACCATCTCCACCACCATCCCCATCCATGACATTATCACCGTCCTCCCTCCCGTGCCCAGAGCCTGCCCAGCCCCACGCAGTGCCAAGTACTTCCCAGTCACTCCCCTGGGCCTTGACAAACCACGGCCTTACGTCTGCCCTACCACCTCTGCTTCGCCAAATGCCCTCATACATGATCTGTTCTTCTTCTTTAAATGGTCTCGTTGCGTGTCTTGTTTTATTTTCTTCACCCTCAGCCTCGTTGGGAGCAGCTCAGGAGCCTCCAGACACCAGAGAGAGGACCTAGTGCCTCTGCTGTCCTGTTGGTGGGTAAATGCAGGCCTGCCTCTGGTAAACGTCGTGTGCGCTGCTTAAACCTCTGGCGCCTCTGCACAGTGAGTAGCTCATTCCCATTTTACAGAACAGTAAGCTGTGGCACAGAGAAGCACAGCAGCTCAGATGGCCACCAGCCCAAGAGCTTCAGAGCCACAGAGCCGTATTTCAGAGTAGAACAAACCAAGGCCTGGCTCAGGCCTCTTCTGCCACCTCCAGGACCTTTTAATCCTACTTAGCCTGGAAGGACAGATGATGGAAATGCAAGGACAATGCCTGCCAGTGTACCCATTCCACAGATGCAGAAACTGAGTTACCTGGCCACACGCTGTCTCCCAGCTATCTTGCAGAGGCCACCAAGGAGGCAGAAAGGAACCACCCAGCCTCAGAATCATCTCACGCCCATGACACCCAGGATGGCTGCCAGTCCTTGTGTGGGCGTCACCCTGCCATCCATAGCATCTCAGCCCTATGTCCTCCTCTGCCAGTTCCCCTGACCACCTCTTCTGGGGACCTTGCTTTGCTCTCTTTTCTCAGCCTGGCCTCTTCATTGTTCTCATCACAGCTGTGCAGGGCACCCAGCATTCCCATGGCATTGGCAGAACCATGAGAAAGGGGCCAGCCACCAAAGCTGGAGCGGTGGGTGGAGGAGGCCCTCCCACTGTTCCCTGCTGTTTCTGACACCAGGCACAAAGTCGGTGCTGACTAGGAGTTTGTCGAGTAAATGAATGAGTGTGTGGAGGCCAACACCTCTGCAAGTCTCACCTGACGGTCAGCACAGTGCATGGCACGCAGAAGCTCCAAAAGGGTCCCCAGGCAGAAGGGAAGGGAGGCTGAGACACAGAGGGAGGGGCACAGCAGAAGCAAGGAAAGGAGGGAGGGAAGAAAAATGGAGAGAAATGGGAGGAAGGAGAGAGGAAGGGAGAACTGAAGGAGAGGGGGAAGGGAAGAAAGAACAGAAGTAATGAACACCTACAGATCAGAACTGGGGGGAATGAGGCCCAAAGAGGAAAAGATTTGCCCAAGGCCACAGGGCAAGACAGCAGCCAGGTGACCGGTGTCGTGGATCTCAGCTCTGCTGTGCGGCCCCTGCTGTATGTGTCCACTGTGGAGCCCAGCAAGCAGGGCCTGGCCCTGAGCTGGGATCCAGCAAGGTGTGGGCACAGCGGGGGTTAAGCAGAGCCCCTCCCTGGCTCTGCTGAGCTCTGAGCTGCTTAGTCCCAGGAAAGCTGTCAGAGAATTGACCGTCATCCTAGACAGCTGGATTCTGACCAATGTTTCGGTGAGGGTGACATTCTGAGCCCGAATCCTGGATTGTAGGGCTCTGTGGCCAGTGAACGCCCTGTGCCCATGCCCTGGGGTGCAGGCCACACCTGACCACTCTGCATCCCTAGTGATATTGCACACTCTCCCTGCTATGGGGACAAGGATGGGAGCAGTGGCCCTGGGGTGGCTCGCAGACTCCTGTCCATTGCCAGCACCCTGACGCCCGGCAGATGTGCCTGCCGGGGCTGAGGACCCAAGGTCCATCTTCCATGGAAGACGATAGCTCATCGCCTCACCTCACTGCTTCTGCTTGGCTTGGCTTCGCTTGTAGAATTTTTCAGTGTTGGGCATGGAACCCCGGGCCTCGAGCACTCTCCACACGGGCTGCACTGCTGTGCACCCAGGCCTGCTCATCCACGTTGTGAGACGAGAGTTCCTCCTTCCCAGAGGAGGTGTGACATTTAATGGCCTGGGAAAGGTACTTGAGTAGCGTGGGTCCAGCACAGCATGGCCGGAGTCCACCATTACTTCTCCCTTCAGCTCCTTGACTCACAGTCCTGAAAGGTGTCCCCAGTGCAGCAGGCATAAGACCCACCTTTCCAGAGTCCCTCAGCCAACCCATTTGCCAATTGTATGTTAAAGCATTTGTGGGCCTCAATATGCCCAAGGCCCTGGGTTCCATCCCCAGGACAGCAAATAAAATAATGTCACTGGGTGTGTAGTTACTACCTATCAAGGGAAGGGGACAGACAGGTGAATGGGCGCTGGGCCAAGGCCAGTCACAGTGGTGCCCTGGGGGGGAGGGGCAGCCATGGAGGACCCTCTTGAAGCAGTGACCTGAGCCTGGGTTTCAAAGAATGAGTGAGGACTTTTCTGGAGAGCTGTAGGAAAAGGCATCTGCGCAGTGAGAACAGTTTGCTTAGAGCCTTGGATGCCTGAAAGGTTGACCCGACTCAGGGGAACTACAAGCAGCTGCAGCTGACAGAGAGCGGATGCACAGAGTGTGGGAGGGGACAGGCAGGAAGAAGCAGGACCACGGAGCAGAGCTGCAGCAGCACCCCTAGCCTCCCAGAGACAACGCAAATGGAGCCCTGCCACACTCTGGCTCTTCATCCATGCTGCCCACACAGCCCCTCTGGGAGGGGAGTGCTCCCGTGACACCGTCAGGACGGATGGGGGAAGCTGAGGTCCAGGAATTAAGGTATTTACTCAAAACTGAGGAACTCGGAAGAAGCCACACTGGGATTTGAACCCCGGTCATTTGGGCTCCCCAAACCTGCAGCCAACAGTGGAGGGGTATGGCCGGGGCAGGGGCAGCGAGTGCGGCATGAGCTCATGCATGTTGAGCACGTGTGTGCATCCGAGGGGCATCGTGTGTGTGCATACGTGTTCCAGCCGTGCAGACGAAGCGTGGGGGGCACAGTGCCGTGCATCTCAGGCTCGTGGTGTGCGTGTGGGCACCTTCACTGGCTTGTGCAAGTGTGCAACACGGCGCAGCCTGAGGCTGGACATGTGCCTGGTCGTGCATGCACATGCCTGAGTACATCGCTTGCACACATGTAAGTTTGTGTGTGCACATCTACATAACATGTGGGCATGCTGAGCACACCCATGTGCACAGGTGTGCAAGGCACCGTGGCAGCATGCAGCTGCACGCATTCCTCCCTGCACACGTGCGTGTGTAGGCCCATGTGGCCTTACCAAGTGTGCACATGTGCACATGTGCAGGCGCTCGCAGTGCTTGCATGCGCTCCTATGTAAACACCCTGCCAGCGGGTGCAGGTCTGCCTGGGTGACTGCCACACACCCAGCAGCTTCAGCCATGAGCCTGGACTGAGACTGAAAACTGGGGATCCTGCTTTCCTCAATGCCTGATCAGCAAACACCCCAGCTTTGTCAGTACTAGCTGACCTGGCTACTCTTGAGTAGTGATTTTCATATTTTTTAAACGCTTCATATATCAGGCTGCTGCTGTGGGCGCCAGCGCCTGGGAGGACAGACAGTGGCCGGGTCCAGCAGGAGTCACAGGACTTCGGTGAGCCAGGCTAGGTGAAGCACACCCTGAGGTGGTGACTCCTCTAGCTGCCTCCTGCCCGAAGAGGGAGGCACCAGAGCAGAGCAAAGCACGGGAAAGCTGCTCCCAGTTCTTCTGGTGAAGCTGACCTCAGGAGAGGAGATGGTGTCTGTGTCATTGTCCGAGCACGCTGCTCCCTGCTGTGCATGTTTGGGCAGGCTATGTACCCTCTCTGAGCCCAGCCTCGTCCCTCTGTTACCTAGGAACCTGTGTCACACATCACTGGGATGTTACAAGACTCAGTGGGACCATACAGCAAGGCTGACAGTGTGCAGGACACACCTTGAGACTGGGATTGCCTCTGTTGCCAAGGAAACCAGCAAAGCTTGGCAGGAGGAGGACTTGCACTGTTTAGGGGCTGGTCAGCTCCAGACCAATGCCGCCTGCACTCTGTGGTCAGTACAGGCGCCGTGAGCAATCCCATTGGCCATGCCCCACCTTCAGGGGCTGCTGAACTTACTGCAGCCAAAAGCAGACTCCTCTGAGTGAATGCACATGTGTGGAACTGGAACCCCAGGCCCTTCTCTTTCCCCTCTAAACCTCAGCTTACCCTGGTGGAGTAGGGCCAACAAAAGCACCTGTCCCCTAAGATGGCCTTCTAGGCTCAGGGAGTCCCTCACGGTGCTCAGGGGTTTCCCAGCCCTTGTCACTGCTATCTTCATCTCCTGACCATGGCTACACTTCCTCGTCCTTCGAAGATAGTGCCAGCTGTCCCAGCCTTTGCCATTCTTCCTTCCGCCTGACCCCATCTACCTCTGGCTACAGCCTCTGAGGCCTCACTGTTCGGAGGCCTGGTTGGGTTACTGACCAGTCCCTTAAGGGCCTCAGTCACAGAGGCATTCAGATCTCAAGCTGCACCTGGGGCGAGCTGTAACCCCCAGAAGGTCTGGGGCAAGGGACAGGGGCCTTTCAAGGTAACAAACACCCCACTAACACCACGGGAAGTAGGGCCCAGGGCACTCAACTCTCGGAGGAAGCAAGAGGGTTGGCGCTGGAGGCCAACCGCTATTCTGATCCCAGCTGCCCTCTGGCCTCAATTTCCCCACCTGTGAGACAGGCTAGAACCAGAACTTAGGTTCTGAGCCTGCTATGTGGCACCCTACATGTCCATGCCTTCAGAGAAGGGGTGGTCAGTGTGACAGATGAGTCACACCTGCCACCTCCAGAGACAGGGAGACCTCAAACCCTGACTCTGAGCAGGGTTCCCCTCAGTTAGAGATGAGTGGGGACAGTTAAAGAAAGGACACATGGGCTTTGCCCATGCTCTTGCCATACTATCAGGGAGGGCACCCTGAAAATTAGCATGCTTTAATGAAGCAGCACCCCCACCCCACCACAACAACCCCATTTCTTTCCCTCTTGGTCTCTCTGTGCCACAGCTACCCTTCGGCCAAGATAGGTGCTCAGGCTAGGTCAGGAGTTGCCCCTGAAGACCTTGCGCTGGAGGCTTGGTCCGAGTTCATGATATTCATGATGGGAGGTGATGGGACCTGGTGGGCAGAAGCTGTCAGTGGTGGTGCAGCCTCGAAGGGGATGCTGGGACCCAGGCCCAACTCACTGCTCCCCAGCCATAATGAGGCCAATGGGCCTCCTCCAGCGCATGTGCTCACAGTGATCCTGCAGCAGCCCAAAGCAGCAGGGCCCAGCATCCAAGGGCTGCAGCTTCCCAGACCGTGAGCCAGCACAGACCTTTCCATGTTCTAAGTTCCTTATCTGGGGTGCTTTTATCACCGTGGTAAAAAGCTAGCACAGTGAAGTGTTTCAATGACACCTGTGTGCCTGTCTGCTTACAGGAACAATCCTCAGCCATGGCAGGAAGCCTCAGAGCTGATGGTTGGCCATTCTCCTTGTCTAAGAAAAGCCCTGGACCCAAAGTCCCTTCCTGACCCTCACTTCCTCCCGAGCTGGGGCCCCTGCAAGCTCAGCCTGCCACACCCCGTGGCTCACTGCTCACCACCTCCTAATAAAGGGCAGTCATGTGTTCCCCGCTCAGCTGCTATCTTTTCCTGTGCTTCTTCCCTGAAGCTTGGTGAGCACTTTGCATGTAGTTCTATTCTCTTCTCCTCGGACTCTCTTGCGAGACTGCCAAGATGTGCTGGAGTTCCTCTTTCCTCCTCTCACTCTTGGCCTCAGCTCTTTCCCTCCTATTCCTCCCCACGGATTCCAGCCATGACTCTCCCATGTTTGCCCAGATGGCCCTGGGTTCAAAGCCCACCACTTCCTTTTTCCAGCTCTATGTCTTAGGCAAATTGTTCCGTCTCTCTAGGCCTGTTTCTCTCTACACTCATGGCAATAAGCATCTAGCTTTTCGTACAAAGGTAGTGACCAAGTGCATATGAAGCATTTGACACTGTGTCTGCACATAGTAGGTGTGCAACACTCATCCATGGCTACTGTCTTCAAGACTGATTCTCCTGCTGCTGTTACAGCTGCCCTGGGGCAGGAAAAACACTGGCAGTAGCATCCAGGAAGCGCAGTATTGTGTGTCAATCTACTGCAGTGTAGCTGACATGCTCATAGGGTAGACTCGGGGGGGCAGGCCATCAGGAAAGAGAACAGGCCCTCAGAACTTGCAAGAATTGTCATCCTATCTTTAGGCCTAAAGTCCCCAGTGTGGTGGGAAAAGGTTGCTTTCCCCTGGGAACCAGGGCAGCATCCCCGTAAATCACATCCAGTTCCACAGAGCCAGCAGAATCAAGAATTCCTTTCCCTCCCTTCCAATTTCTACCATGCGGCCTCCTGGACCCCTCTTCGAAGTTATATTCAGATTCCAGCTCTGGGAATGGTGGGGCCCAGCCAGCCCTGGAATGCAAGCTGGGGGCAGGGGTCCCTAGTCCCTCTAAGTATTAAATGTCTTGTCCTACTTACCTCCTGCCTTGCACAGTAGAATAAGAAGTCTCCAGCACGGCCACCCAGAGAGACTGATTCCCTCTCATAGTTTACCTCATTCCCAGAAAGCCACCCTCTAGGGGCCTGCACTTTTGCTCCAGAACCTGCTGTGGCTGCCCAGTGCCTTGGCGGATGCAGCCCGGCCGCTGACACTGTCGGCAGGCCACCCTGCCTGTACGCACCACTGCCCCAAGGCTCCTTCTCACCACTGCTGGGCTCCCTGTGTCACCGCATCCCACGGTCCAGTGTGTCTCCCCAGTGCCACTCAGCCATTTACGACTCTGGGCCACTTACACGTGATATTCCCTCGGACAGGAGCCCCGTTGTCTTCGTTCTGCCTGGAAGATTTCTTTGCGTGACCTCTCACAGTGACACTGACTTGGCACCAGTCCTGCCTCCCATGCATGGGTCAGAGCCTAAGTCTCCACGTACCCATCCACACGCCCCTGTGCCACCATTTAAACACCACAGAAGAATAACGCTACAAAGGGTCCCTAGGAACCATGAACTCCAGGTCCCGCTTTCTAGTAACAGAATCCTGTGTTCAACAAACATTTGCCATAAACTTTTCACAGACCAAGGGGGAGACACCGCATACGGTGGGACTCTGTCCACTCCGCACTGCTCTAACAAAACACCTGAGACTGAATGTTAATTTATTCACAAGAAAAACAGATTTAGGAAGAATAGAGGTTTATTTGGCTCATGGTTCTGGAGGACAGGGAGTCGCAGAGGAGCAACACATCCTACACGGTGGAGGGCTCCGCGTGGACAGACAGGGCAAGCAGGCCAGCATGGGCCTCTCGTCCTCCTCTGGGAAAGCCACGCATGCCCTGTGGGGCCCCACCTCACACTTCCTCTGTCCCTGATCACCTCCTGAAGGCCCCAACTCCAGATACAACTCAGTTTTCAACAGTGAAATTGCAGGGACACAGACAAACCTCAGTAGAGCCTTTGAGCTGCAGGTCACAGAAAGCAACTCAAAGGACGCAGGGCCTCATGCAATATACATCCGGAGTAAGATGGTCCAGGCCGGGAGCTAACTCAGTGAAGCATTCCCCCCAAACATAGAGATTTATGAGGAACAAAATATCAAGGAAAAAAAAAAACCAGACAGAAGGAAGGGAGAGATGGCCGGGGAGAGGGAGGGAGGCAGGAAAGGAAACGGAAAGGTCCACATACCTGAACAGTGGGAGACATCAGGGAGAGCTGGGAGCAGAAAAGACTTCGGGAGCCCGCGCTACATCGGAGTTTGCCTTCCTTTCCATTGGTCCACCCTGAGCCAGGCCTTCCCAGCTTGTGACCCCAGGAGGACCCCAAAGTCCTCCGTCCATCCTCCTGGCTCAGCCACTGCCAGAACAAGGACCCAGGGCCTCATGACAGGTGCAATAAGAAGCCAGGGAAATGCTTACCTGTTCCTCGAGTCGTGTGCTCACTCCAAGCCAATCACCATAGCCAGAGTAACTTGTGCATCGAATTGGCCGGTTCTGAGTCACATGACTCCCTTTGATCCCAAGGGTAAAAAAAAAATCTCTTCCAGAACCACTATGACAGTGAGGGAAGTCTTTTTTTTTTTTTTTTTTTTTTTTTTTGCAAAACCAGGGATTGAACTCAGGCCCTTGCACTTGCCAGGGAAGCGCTTATTCTACTGAGCCATCTCCCCAGCCCCTGGTGAGGGAAGTCTTTGCCCAAGGTGAATACAGGGTACAAGTACCCACAAAAGGAACCAGAATAGGTTCCTCCAAATTGATGTCCAATATACCAAGATTTTATATCCCAACTGCCTCTCTTTCAGGCCCCCACAATACTTTGTGAAACTCTAGGGATCTGTAGAAAATAGTCTGAGAAAAGAACTATTCATCTGGTCCCATTTTATGGAAGGAAAAGTGAGGGCCCAGAGAAGGAGAGTGTCTCTCCAAAAGTCACACAGCATACTCCACCATCAAGCTCTTGATTCCTTGAAGGTGCTGCCAGCCTTTCTTACATACATATGTTTCCTCCCCATGGGATCCATAGCATCTCCATTACCAGGTTTGGCTGAAAGAATTTGTCAGTTGTCGGCTTGCTTGTCTAACTAAATTAATGTTTTACATTTCTCCTCCAGTTTGCAAACTTTTTAAAAAATTAATCCCATCATTTCAACAAGTGTAACAACTAAATTATCATCTTTACATGATTAAGGAGCCTGCCACGTCTTCTCTTGGCAAACACTGCATGCACATGATTTTACTAAATGTAATAAACCAACCATAGAACTATTAATTTCGCCATGGTATTCATGACAATTAGAAACGCGTGAACCTGGAAATGATAGAAACTGAATGGAATACTGAAATCACAGGAAATCTCCACTCCTCTTGCTGCAGGCTGAAGACAGTGTCATGAGACTCAGATGAAGGTCAAGAGAGAGAAATTGAATGTTGCTTGTCTCATAACTGCACTGTAATGCATCCGGAATAAGATGGTCCAGGCTGGGAGCTAACTCAGTGAAGCATTGCCCCCCAAACATAGAGATTTATGAGGAACAAAGCATCAAGGGAAATGTCCCACCTTTTCAAGGTTTAATAGTCTCTAAGGCTGTCTAGTCCTAAAATAGCAAATTCCTGGCCAAAATGCCACCAACACATTTCCCGCACCCATGGCAGACATTATTAATGGATCACAACACTCATTGCCACTGAGTTCAGACAGCTGGGACATCTCAACACAGCCCCCAGACAGGCATCATCAATGGATCAATCAATCAACCAATCCAAAGGTAATACTATTTAGTGTTCCAAATGTAGCTCAATTCTGCCCATTTATATGGGCAAAACCTAGGCCATAGAGAGGGAAACAACTACCCAAAGTTGTTTGGGGCCCACAAGAGAAGCTGAGAAGCCATGCCTTTATTACAATAGGACAGAAGGTAAGGCCCCCATCAACAGAAAGCTCTCTCCTAAAGGGAAAGCCATCCCCACAAAACCCTAGCAGGTAAATGCCCCATGACTCCACCTCCTTTTTCTCTCCTTTTATCAAATGTATACTAGCCCTTTTCTTACCTGGATTATCAGTAGAACAATTCATCAGTACAACTTTCCAAGGAAATAACTAATTTTCACTAGTTTTCACTAAAAACCTTAAACTTCAAATACACTTTTGCTCAGAATTCCTCAAGTGTATTTCCGAATCATAAGGGGCAGAAGCTCAAAAATGCTTGTGGGCAATGGACTAAAATTGATATTATCCTTAAAGCGTTTAAGTATTGCATTAACTTGAGCAGAATGACTGTTGAGAAGAGGCAACTTTTCAAATGGTGTGCACAGTTTATCATCATTTCTGTAAATAATAAACAGCAGCATAAACAAACACACAACCAGCGTCATGACTATACAGTCACCCAGATTGTATACTGAACAACTAGAGTCACTGAGAATATTATAGAAGGAATGTCTAGAGTTCCGCAATGTGATGCTCCATTTATGGTTTAAAAATATGGGGGCCGGGGAGATGGCTCAGTGGATTAAGCACTTCCCTGGCAAGCACAAGGGCTTGAGTTCGATCCCCGGTTCCACAAAAAAAAAAAAAAAGTATGAAACATTCCTTACCAAAATAATAATAGTGACTGTGACAGTGAGGTGATTTTTGGTTTTGTCTTGATCGCCTAGTATATCTGTCATAATCTGTCATAAACACGGTTCTTTGATCAAGTCATGTAAAATAGTAATCCTGTGATGCACGTTATAGTCTGTAATCCAGTGATTAGATGTCGTGGCTTGCTTCCTGTATCCTTGGCTTTGGTTTTGGTTTTGTTTGTTCAGGTACTGGGCATTGAACCCAAGATCTTCATGCTGAGTTACATCCTCGGCCTTTTTTTTATTGTTTGAGACGAGATCTCATCAAGTTGTTCATTCTCCAGGCAGGGCTTACACCACAGTCCTCTGCCTCGGCCTCCCAGTGCTGGGGCTCCAAGTCTGCACCCCTATGCCCAGCTCCTGGTTTACAGTGATGTGCGTGTGCATGCGTGCCTACACATGTGTTGGTTTTAAGTGTGAAACAGCGCTTGACACTGCACACCTGTGTGCCAGGCCTTGTGCTGAGTGCCAGGCCCTGTGCAGCTCTGTTCTCCCGAGTTTCAGATCTAAGGAGAGGGGCAACCCAGAGCAGATGCCCTGCAAACAGCTCTATGAAAAGCAGAGCCTTCTGCCCAGTGTGTGATGGTGGAGCTTCCGGAACGTTCTGCGGCATGCCATATGGGGAGGCTGAACCTCCCAGTACACGCGACGCAGCTGAGGCCGCAGGACAGAGAGGCAGAACATAGGATCCTTCCTCCGGCTGTCTGGGACACTCCAAGTTTGGTACTCCAGACAGAGCAGGGTTCAAACCCAGACTCAATCTCAGTTTCTTTCTGTGAAATGGGGAGAACCCTGGGCTCTCCAACCCCTGAGGGTTAAATGAGGTGAAACAGAGTGTGATTCCCTGGCTTGAAGAGCACAGCCCATGTAGGCGATTGTTATTTCTTGCTAATAGTCTTTCACCTGAGCCTCAGCTGCCTGGGGGAGAGACAGCAGCCCCACCTGACCCCTCCAGACAGGGATGGAGCAAGATGGGAAAGAAACTGTTCTCCCAGGCTGGAGACCTGCATTATCACTGACTGTGGCCAGCAGGGCTAGTGGGGAAACAGAAATGCCCAAGGCTTGTCACACTCGCCTCCCTCCGTCTTCCTTCTCTACCTGTCCCAGGCTGCAGAACCAGCCCTCCCTCCCTCGGCTCCCACATGCTTCCTTCTAGACCCAGAAGCCCTATGCCCACCACTATCACCCCTCTTGCAAGCCCACGCCACGGCCACCCACAGGCGAGGCCCCCATCCTGGGCCTCAGTATCCCCATTCCCTGGTTACAGTGTTTCAGGAGTCCTTCCTGCTCTGGGTCTGACTTCCTTACACTCATTGGCTGAGCTTCAGGCAAGTCTCTCGGGGGGTGCTGTATCCCAAACCCCATGAGGGCCATTTCCTTTCCAGCCGACGTGTCTCCACCTTCCAAAGGATTGTGTTTCCCAGTGAGGATCCCTCCTCTGTACCCCAACAGGACGCAACCACCTTGGCCTGAGAATCTTCCCACAGTCCCTGAGACCATCTCTGAGGGGTCGGACCCCGGCAGCCCTGGGCTGGGTGGGTCTCCAGGCCCCTAGTACTCTCAGGAGACTTTGCAAGCCCCAGGGCTTGAGGGCACCTCCTCCAAGAGTGGGCGGGCAGACAGGGTGAGCTCCGTCAGTCATTCAGTGATCATGTGGCCCGCATCTAGGACCCTCTGGGGTCTGCGGAAGGTGCTGGGGACACAGAAAGGAGTCAAATCCTGGACCCCCACAGCCAGGGAGTCACAGCCAGGGCCAGAAGGAAGGAAAGTGGGTCTTCAATATAGAAGCTTTCCAGGCAGGAAGGAGCTGTATCCATAGGGGGTAGTGGTGGGTGGACCCAGACCTTGTACATTCTCCTGGGCCTCAGCCAGGAGCTCCTTCCCGGGGATAGACAAGAGGGTTCCAAGGGACTGTGAACTGCCCTTTATTTATTTTTTTTTTTTTAAGATGATTTCTCCTTATTTATTTTTCTTTTTTTTTTGGCGGAGCTGGGGATTGAACTCAGGCCCTTGCGCTTGCCAGGGAAGCACTTATTCCACTGAGCCATCTCCCTGGCCCCTGAACTGCCCTTTAGAGAGGTACCATGGCTCACTGTGTGCAAGATGGACTAGGTGGACAAGAATGGCCTTGAAGGGCCAATGCAGTGTTGAAGGGAGAAAAGACAGTGACCTTGATTGTGCAGTGGCCGTGAAGATGGGTGAGGCAGACAGATTCGAGAGAGATGTGGGAGTAGGAGGGGGTCTCCCGGATTGGTGGAGGGCTGTGTCAGGGAGTGGAGAGAAGAGAGGGGCCCTGGAGCCCCAAGGAAAGAGCGGGGTGGCCCTGCTGTCCATAAGGAGGACAGGTGAAGCGGACCTTCAGCTCAGGGCGTGTTGAGTCAGGACTTCAGTTGCCCACAGCAAAACACACACCACAGCAAAGGCTCCAGAACAAAACCCCAAGAGCTGAAGATCGTGCTGGTCAGGTGACACCATGAGCAAAGGTCCGCATGTGACAGAGAAGGAGCTGGAGGGGCAGAGTCTCAAAGTCGCTGTCTCACCCCACATCCGGCCAAGATGTCTCACTCAGCAGACAGGGACCAGCCATCAGGTTGCAGGGGCTTCTGGTCCAGAAGATGCCACTGTCGCTGGGCCAAGTCCTGTAGCTCTCTCAGCTTCCTGAGGTTATTACCAAGGCTGGAGATGAGGCTGTGTGTGTGAGAACAAGAGGTGGCCCGACTTGCTATGGAAATCATGCCAGGCATGGGATCGTTTAGGGATCTCCTCCCGCACACACCCGTGCCAGGGTCGTGTCCCTGTTCCGCCTGCCCTACAGCCTGCAGCCCTAGAGCCCGGCTTCTGGCTACCTGTCCATGAAAAGCCTTCCTTCCCCCATCCCTCCCAGGGATGTCTGCTGTCCATTCCCCAAGGAATGGGAGGAAAATGGAGCAATGGAGGCAAAGCAGCCCCAGTTGTGCCTCTTATCTGACAGTCTGTTCTCAAAAGGAAGCTCTAGTCTTGCTGTGAACCCAATAAGTCTTTCAGTTTGACTCAAAACTCCACATTTTTCCTCTTTAGAAAAATGTCACCAACATTTCTCGGTTCCATTACTCTTGGCTGTGGCTGCTCTGGCCCAGGAGAAATAGCTTGCAGAGTGAGGTACCTGTCCCTACCAGCCCTGGGGCTACACCACACCCAGCTGGCCACAGGATTCTGGATCCCCCCAGGCTGGACACAGCCTTAGTCTACCTTGACCACAGCCTGGAGCTAATGCATACAGAGAGAGAGAGAGAGAGAGAGAGAGAGAGAGAGAGAGAGAGAGAGAGAGAGTTCACAACAGGTAAGAGACCCTGAAATCCTTGCAGCAGCTAGCCAGAGCCCTCTAGCCCTCCCTGCCTTCAGCCAGCTGGACACCTGCTGCCCCTCTGCAGGCCTGATGCTGTCTGTCTGTCCACCTGTCCATGCCCTGGCTTGGTCCTGATCTCTGTCTCTCTTTCTGTCTGATCTCTGTCTCTCTCTCTGTCTCTGTCTCTCTCTCTCTGATCTCTCTGATCTCCCTCCCTCCCCCTCTCTCTCTCTCTCTCTCTCTCTCTCTCTCTCTCTCTCTCTCTCTCTCTCTTCTTCTTCTTCTTCTTCTTCTTTTTTATATCTCTGCCTCTTTTTCAGTCCTCTTGCCATTGGTATTTTCAACAAATGTTGACACTATTCTAGAAGCTGGGACACAGCAGAGAATTAGAGAAGGTCTCTGCATTCAGATGCAGGACATGAAGGAGCAAAGAGACTCATGCAATAGACAGTGTATTCCAAAGGTCCTCACTAATATCTTGTTTCCATCATATTCCAGACATGGGGTCTTGGTGCTCTTCCCTTGGAGCTGGGCAGGGCTTCCTGGCCAACCAAGCAAGAAGAGCCAGTGCACTGCTGTTTCACCTGAGACTGGGTCCTAATGGCAGTGTGCACTTCTACCCTGCTAGCCAGACATTCCATCTCAGACCCCAGCCTGGGTTCCCAGCCAGTAGCCCCTCGACATCATGGGAGTGGGCCATGGTGGCAGAGGTTGCTCTGGCCCCTGCCCTCAGAGTTGCCCCTGTTGAGCCCTATATACATAACAGACTCAGGAGCCCACAGATTCATGGGGCTTTGGGTTGGGTTGGGTTCTTATTTCTATGTTTTGGTGCTGGTATTTCATTCAGGGCCTTTGCGTCAAGCTACAGCCATGGTCCCTTTTATCTTTTAAGATGGAGTTGTTCAAGATGGGCTTGAACTCCTCCTGCCTCAGCCTCCCAGAGCTCTGGGATTATAGTTTATACCACCATGCCCAGCTAGGATTATTGAAGTTTGAACCCACTGGGTTCCAGGAGAGTTTTGTTACCCAGCAGCAAGTAACAAGGGGAAGGCAGACAAGGATGGGGAGGTAGGGGGCAGCAAAAATGGGTACGATACCCAGCTTCCCCGATGCTCTTGCCCAAGGGGAGGTCAGCAGGTCCACATGCGTGCTGGAACACTTTCACCAAGATCACAGCCTTAGGGAAGGGACATTCCAGACCTGAAGGCCCCCCGCCATTTCTCCCTGCTGAGATTTCTTCTAGCCAGGAAGCTCCACTGTGCAGCCCCAGCTCTAGGAAGGATCTTCCCTCACTGAGGGAGACCCAGCCCCCACAGCCCTCTGGGGCCAATGCATGACAAGGACAGGTGAATCCCTCTGCCCCTCCACACCACACTGACTGTCAGAGAGAGAAAGAGATCACCTGGGTGCTGGGGTGCTTTGAATGCATTTGGAAGAGAGAAAACCTCTGCCATCATGCAAGTGTGGGAAAGAGAATGTCAATGCAGGGCATATAACAATAGAGTGCATGCGGGATGGGACTCCAAAGCTGGTGTCACCAAAGCCCTGAGACTGGCTGGAGTTGTCCCCAGGATC
>PVKA01013771.1:0-45497 GCA_004027165.1 Ctenomys sociabilis | reverse complement strand
TAACCAGGGGTAGAAAATCCAATGGAGTTTCTCATTCTCCTCACTAACATTCTGATCTTTGCTTCAATATTTGCAGCTTTATTTCTCATTTAGAACAGAACTCAAAAGGGGAGGAAAAAGATGTTAATAATCCCATTAAATTATAGGCTTGCTTATTCATCAGTAATAAGCATCCATCTCCATTCCTGCAGATGGTAAATGTTCCATAAATATTTATTGAATGCATGAATTATTTAACCACTCCTGCTAGTTTCCGTAAATGGAGAGTGGTGATAAAAACTAGCAGCCTGGCAATATTTTGTGAATATCTAAGGTTCTGTATTACAGCGCTCAGTAGAGTACCTGGCATGCGGTTAATGGCTAAATCCTCAGTAGCTATTATTAGCCACTTGTACCGAATGAGAATATTTCCAGTTCAATTCTGTTTGTTTCAATCAAGTGTCAAGGTAATAATCACATGTCATTTGTATCTACCCGATTGTTCTTGAATCTTTCCTCAAAATAATAAAGCAGTCTAAGACAATAGAACTAGAATGATTATCTATGATACAGAACAAAATACAAACACTCTAGTCAATGTGCTCATAGTCTTATAGGAAATTGCCAAACGTATGTAAGAATGTTGCATTATAATGATTGTGTTGTTTCCTGCCAATCTTTTTCCATGTTGCGTTATTGAGAAAGCTCTTTGAAAAGCCCAGTGAAGGTGTATATTTCTTGGACCTGGCTTAGATTCACTTGGCGTGTAACCCTGTGTGAATGACATGGAGAGGGCGTTGGCACTGGTGCTCGTCATCCAGGCACTCTGCGCTGCTCTCGAGGCTGGGGTGGCAGCTAAGCTGTCCTACTCTTCGCCTGTACCTTTCCAGGGCTCAGCCCTGGCATGGTGACTTCCAGCTTCGCCTACTCATTCAGCAATAAGTGCAGTCAGGCAACATCAGTGCCTCTAGTGTAGATCACAAAGCAGGAGAAGGTGCATTACTGCAGGTTGGAGGGCGAGGGGGAAAAGTAGTTTTGTGATTGGATATCTGTTAAATGCCAAGTGTCTTGTTTCTCTTGAAACATCCTGCTGATTTTATAGATTAAAGATGGAAGGGAGGGACTGAGGAGATAGCTCAGCGGTGTAGGCGCCTGCCTGGAAAGGGCAAGGACCAGGGTTTGATCTCCAGTATGGCATGTTGTACTGGAACTGCATCAAGCCAGCCACTGAAACCTGGTGTGGTGGTGCATGCCTGTAATCCCAGCACTGGGGAGGCTGAGACAGACTGTGAGTCTGGGCTGAATAGAGAGACTCTAAAAAAGGAAGGGAGTCCAGTTTCTGGTTGGGATGAAGGATATCAAAAATCTTTACTCCTTAGGTGTCAAGAAGGAAGGAAGGAAAAGGATCTAGGGGAAACGGTGGTTGCAAGGAGGCCTTGAGGGTCAGATGTCCCGAGAAGGTGGAC
The DNA here is from genome assembly GCA_004027165.1 of Ctenomys sociabilis. Classification (NCBI taxonomy): domain Eukaryota; kingdom Metazoa; phylum Chordata; class Mammalia; order Rodentia; family Ctenomyidae; genus Ctenomys; species Ctenomys sociabilis. The sequence goes on along the minus strand of PVKA01013771.1, from coordinate 44,052 downwards.
TCCTTCGGTGGGTGATGGGTGCTGATGGTCCTCTCCTTGGGATTGGATGCTCTGCAGGGGGGAGCAGCGCAAGAGCCCACCTTGGGAGGAGAGTGTGTGTGCGGAGCAGGAGAGGTACACGGAAGCCCTGCATGGTGTGGCGGGCTCACTGCGTGGGCCAGTGGTCTGGGGAAGAGTCCCAAATGCAAAAAGTCAAGGCCTGAGATCCTGCAGTCCATTCCAACTGCCCCTCCCCGTGAGTCTGGCCGAGAAAGCGGTAAGTCGTTTGCAGAATTTTATTCAGAGGATGGGCCTTAATGGTGCTGAACTATTCGAACTAAAATGATCTGAAGTTGAAGCCTAACTCACTCACAGTTTAAACACTGATAAGACTTGAAAGACCGGACCTAGGACAGACACAGCGAGAGCCCTTTGCGGTGACCTCTTAGTCCAGGCTCTGCGCTGAGCCTTCCCCTCCGCCTTCCCTTCCGCAGACTACAACCCCTCCTCCCTCCTCCCTCCTGCGCCGGCTTTCTGGCTCCCAGTCTGGCCGCATCCACTCTGCAGACCTCTCCGCGCCAGGCGGGGGCCTTTGCGGGGTCCGAATCATGAAAGGCTCCTGAATATGGCCCCTCCAGGAAATGTTAAACGAGTGAGACACTGGGAACGCTAAAAACCTTTATTGATCGTGCACGGTGAATATGTGCACGACACCAAATCGAAGCCCATTGAGACATGTACAAAAAAGAAAAGGAAAGCAGGAGTAGTAGGCTGTGGAGGAAATAAGTTAGATTTGTCTCTGTTTTCTTCTCTGCAAAGTGGGTGGGTTGGGCTTGGTCGGTTGGGTTCCACCAGCTCTAACACTGCGCCCTGAGAGGCGTGGATGCGCGTCCTTCCTCCACCCTGCACCTCGCGCCGCGCACTTCTTCCTCTGCAGTGGTGCAGCGGCCTCTGACAAGGCAGTGCAGGGTAAAGGGAAATTGAAAAAAAAGAAAAAAAAGGCTGGTTTATTTCAGCTGCTAGTAAATGACTCAGCGATGCGGAGGGCGGCGGCCCCTGCAGATCCAGGCGGGGCTAAGGACCTTGTATCTCACAGCCCATCAGGACTCATTACACAGGAGCGGTGGGTCACGCAGCGCTGGGCTCAGGAGGCCAGGGCCTCAGAAGAGCGCAGCCCATGGACAGCCCAGGGGCCGATGGCACAGGGACGCCAACTCCCTTGGGCTTCTGATGCCAAGATAAATCAGATCCTTTGCCCTTCCTCAGGAAAAGTGAGCCAGGGGAGAGATCTGCGATATGATAGTGTATGGGGTGTGTGTGTGTGTGTGTGTGTGTGTGTGTGTGTGTGTGTGTTTAGTAGCAGCAGCATAAATGGAAGAGAAAGTTTGAAAGCAGAGATAAAAAGAGATTTTCAACTAACTCTGAGATCATTGGGGGGGAGGAAGGACCAATGTGAAGGGAGTGGCCCCACGAAGAACTGCAGCCGCGAGTGGGCCTTGCGGGGTCACTTCTTTCTGGCGCTGGACCTGACTGTACCCACTCCCACGTACAGCAGTCCCCTGCCCCCCTCGGACTCACCATAGATAAATTCCATTTAGCGAGGCTGGGGAGAGCCAGAGGGGTGGAGACAGAAACAATCAAGTCTTTAAGGTTTTTCCTTTTTTTCTTAGAAGTTAAGATTTTAGGGTCTTGTGGGTCAGCTCAGCTGTTCAAGCGCCTGCTTGTGAAAACAAGTCAGGTGCAGGGGACCGCGGTTTGATCTCCAGCCCCACATACTGTACCAGACCCGCCCATTAAGGCAGCTTGAGCCAGCCAAAAATAAAAAAAAAAAAAAAGAAAGAAAAAAGAAATTAAAGTTTTAATGACTCATCTTCACAAGCAATATCTAATCTCTAGGACTAGTAAAAGAGAAACATAGAGTATCAATAGCTGTGCTTACATTTCTGGTATAATCCTGCGTTCATTCTTTGTTTCATGAACTTGCAGGCCAAGTGACGGACGGAACTGTCAGGCCTTCCCTGCTCCATCTTCTCCTGCTTCAGGACTAGCGGTCTCTTAGCGGTGTGGGGCGGGTCTTCCTTTTGTGTGATGCTTTCAAAGAGCGAGTGCTGCTGATATATTAAGGTATAGCTATGTCCTTCCCAGAAACATAAGCAGCTTCAAATTTTCACTGAAATTCCAGCAAATGCATGTGACATATTTCTTCTTTTAAAGAGAGAAGAGAAATTACTGAAGAATCCGCTGTGCCATCATACAACACTCATAAAAATGCATAGTCATTGCCCAAACGATCATTGAGAGAATTTTATGTCCTTTTTTTCCAATCACTGTCTTTGAATAAAAAGGCAAGGTGGTTGGAATAATAACCCACCAGGGTCTGATGTACAATAGCTCAGTCCTGAGAAGAATGTTAGTTGCAGTTCAACCAGCAAATGGTCCTGGAGGGAGCTCCTTGCCTCTATGGCTGAAGGGCCTTTTCATTTGGTGATGCTATTGAAGAGTTTTTCCACTAGAAATAATCTTGTACAGGTGCTTGAAAGGCAGCCCAGAAGTTATTTTTTTTGTCCCTGTTCTGTTCTGTGTCTTCCTCCTTACTGAGCACAGATATATCCACCCTCTCAGTTTTGCAGTGTGTGTGTGTGTGTGTGTGTGTGTGTGTGTGTGCGTGCTACACAAACATTAAGATGGACCTTTGTTTCTAAGTTGCTGACCCTGGTTTCAAACAGGGTCCAACCACATTTCCCTTCAGCTGACCTCCTAGTTTTTCCATCCCAGCACCTATTACCTCTTTGGACATTACGTTGAAGGCTGTACTTTTGGAAAAATGTTAGTTTTCTATTAGCCATGTGGGGTAGGAATTTAGAATGTGAACCCTAATATGTGCCGCATTGATGTGTAGATGTTCTTTGGATTATGATGGGATTATATCCTGTAAACTCACTGTAAACTGAAAAGATTGAAATTTGAAAATTCATTTAATATACCTGACCAGTTACTATATTAGCTTTCCAGTTGCTGCTGCCAAAATTCCTGACATCCCCAACTTACAGAAGTTTAATTTTAATGTTTCAGAGGTTTCAGTCCATGGCAAAGGGGGCAGCTGAGCAGACCTACAAGTTCAGTAGCTTGGAAGGAGACTATGTTGGACTGAGTGCCAGCAAAAAGTCCACCTCTCGGGGCCCACCTCCGCTCTGCCCCTCCTCTTACCAGCATGGTTAGCTATGAACATTGGTAGGTCAATCTGATGACTGCTGTACCTTCCACGAGTCTCTTAATCTAGTTAATCAGACAATGAAGCTTAAGTCCCACCTTCCACCTCTTCCGCACTTGACAAAGAAATCTCCATGCACCCTATTTGCTCTCAAATACAGACAATAATATGTGCACAATTTCCACTAATCAAAACCTCATCAATCCATTCCCCAGAGTTTCAATAGTTACAGCATTGCTCAAAAATCCAACACAAAGTCTTCTCTGAGACTTAACGTAAACTTTTAGCTATGTACTGTGTTTAAATAAAAACTAATTGCATGTTCTTATGGAGTAATGGTATAAGGTAAATGTTTCCATTCCAAGAGGGACAAAGAGGCCATAGATAACAATCAGGCCAAAGCAGGATTGAAACCTAGAAGGGCAAACATTCGGGCCTGGAGCCTCACGTCCAGCACCAGGGCTCAACAGTGGCAAATACGATTTCCCGAGGATTTGGCCAGCCCCACTCTCTGTCTTATTGCAATCCACATAACCAGTTTCTTGGAATGGTTCTACTAGCTGCTTGGGGTTTTCTTCAGGAGATGTTTCAGATCGCTGGCACCCCCAACTTCTTGGGGTATTTACTCTGCTCTTGGCTTCATTTCTCCTGTTCTTGCATCCCTCCCTTAGGGGCATATTGCTTAGCTTTCCAAGGCTTTTTCCCCTCCAAATCTGGAAGTTTCCATGATCTCACAACTCTTGTTTTCTGCACATCTGAAATGCTTATATCTTGTAGGACTGCTGCGCGCCCTTCTCTTCCGCTAGCTCCCCACCCCCCATATGTTTCCTAGTCATTTTCCCAGAAGTCACTGTTCTTGACCCAGCTACCTCTGTCTTATCACTTCTTTATATTTCTTTGTTTGAAAGTTGTTCAACTTGGCACAAGACTGTGTCTGTACCTCAAACGCCTGTGTGATGAATCACTAACTTAGCTCATGAAGAACCTGATGTAGGAGTAAAGCAAGCAGCCGAATTTCATACGCAGGCTGCTGACTGGTCAGACCTCATCTAAATAAGGCAAATGCCTAACTATAGCCAGCTAAACTTTCTTGTTTTACTTCCTGCTCCGGCCATAATACCTGCTGCCTACCGTTGCAGGGTGGAGCTCTGTAAGCCTCCTCACAATCGATGTCCAATTAATGAACCCTTCTTTGTTTAAACACACTCTAATTGGTTGAATTTGTTTTTCTTTTATCAGATCATTTGTGCTTTCTGTTCTGGGCTCCTCTTTGAGTCGTTGTTTTCCCAGGTGTTGTAAAAGGTCATCAGAACCATGCTTTGATGCTTATCTGACCCTTATTTAATCTGTCTTGTTTGATCCTTAGGCTTGGCTGGAAAAAAAAAGTCTAAACAGTGATAAACCTTTTTCCTCCTTGATAATAGTGTGTGTCTCTACATGACGGAGAGAAAGTTCTACCTCTGTCCATTGAGGTTGAAACACACCAGAGACTCATACTCAGGCACAGGTGGCGCTTTTCAACTGGTGAGTGGAGGAAATACTCGCCAACATGCTGCCCTCACCTCCTGTGACCCATGTTCCCATCGCTGTGATCCAGGTGTGTGTCCCCAAGGCTCATGCATTGGGTGCTTGCTTCTCAGCACAGCAGTGTTTGGGACTCTCGGGAGGTGACTGGGCCACGAGGGATCTAACTCCATGAATGAGTTCATTGATGAGTTCTTAGCAAATGACCTTACTAGAATGTGGGGCCTACTTGGATGACTCAGGTCATAGGATCATGGCTTTGAAGGGTATACTTTTTAAAATTTTTTTTCAGAACCAAGGATTCAACTCAGGCCCTTGCACTTGCCAGGGAAGCACTTATTCTACTCAGCCATCTCCCCAGCACCTGAAGGGTGTGCTTTGTTCCAGTGTTTTTTTTTTTTTTTTTTTTTATTCAACCTTTGTTCTTTTCCATCTCTGCTTCCTAGCCACCAGGAAGGAACAGCTTTTCTTTGCTGTGTCCCTCTTCCATGATGTTTTGGCCTTGCCCAGGTCTAAAGGTAATGGAGACAGCTTGCTATGGACTGAAGCCTCTGGAATGATGAGCCAGGATCAATCTTTCCTTCTTGAAGCTGTTTTTCCTCAAGTATTTTGCTAAAGTGACAGAAAGTTGAGTTAACACCCCCATTCCTAATTACTGCATGGCTGGTTCTGAATAAACAAGGTAAGGTTAAAGAGGTTAAACTAGAAAGCAGGAACGCTGTGAGGCCTAGGAACTGGGACGTTTTTTCTTTTGTTCTAGTTACATCCAGATGAAATGCAAGAGAGAAGAGTCCTGAATTGTTTTCCTGTTGGGTTCTTCTTTTGGGACCTCTTTTCTTTTCCAACCTAATCAGTTTTAGGCTCTTAATCCTCAGTTTATGGGAGTATATTAACTTAACCTAAAGCAGAATATATTTAAGCAATTCTAGCTCCATAGTTTAGGGCCCAGAGTTGGGTGCTCTGATCATGAGTGTCACTAGAGGAAAGTGATTTCTTGCCCTTTCTTATCCCTCCTTCATTTCTTCCTCCACTATCACTACCATTCCTTTCTTCTTTCTTTTCTCCCTTATCCCTTTCTTATCCCTCTTACTTCCTCTCCTGTCTCCTCTTTTCTCTTGTCTCCCCTCCTCTCTCTGTGTCTGTCTGTCTGTCTCTCCCTCTCTTCCTTTTTCTCCCTCCCTCCCTATCTCCCTCCCTCCCTCCCTCTCTGCATCGCAATGTTACCCAGGATGGCTTTGAACTCCTAGGATCAGGGCAATGCTCCTCCATCAGAATAAGGGCAGCCAGTGGTTTGTGCCATCATGCCTGTCCCTATGTTCCAATGTGAGTGGACTGCACCACATTTATCTTGAGTTAGTCCTGTGTTGCCTTCCTGTTCCTCTTTCCCACCATGACACCAAAAGTCCAAGACTCCAAACACTGCCCATATACTGCCCCAGTGGTTTCACAACAGGAGTCAGCACTTCAGAGCATGCACTGGGTAGGAAGAGGCCATTTTTGTTGTCACAATGACTAGATGTGATCATTAGCATTTAGTGAGTGGAGACAGGGTTACTGAACAGTTTCCCTTCTTAAAGTGCCCAAAGCATGATGGCCAGGAATCGCTGCCCTGCCGAGGTGGGCCCATGTCCTTCACTGTAAAACTGAGACTTCAGCTTCACCCAGAACCCACATCTGAGTCCTCCCTCTCAAGGCGGATTTTCTTCTCATTTTCAGTGTCGATTTCGTAGGTTGGAATTGTAGTCAACTCCTTCTGGATGGGAGGATCACTCTTCTTGCACCTTGAGGAACACTCTTCCTATGCCTTGGGCCTTAGAAAGACCCAGCTTTCCTTTCCTATTGTTAGGTCTGAGAAGCCCACCGCATGAAGAAAGACGCCAAGAGTCGTCCTCTCATGCAAAAGCAAGGGGATTTTATTTTCCATGCATGCATGGGGGAACAGAGAATCCCCGAGCTGACTGTCGGCTGGGTTTTAAGCCTGAAGACAAAGGGAGGAGGGGTTTGAGAATATATGACTTTTTTTAGGGTAACTAAGAGGGGTAAGCCAAAGGGCAACTACTAGGTAACTCTGTGGTTTTAGCTGCATTCCAAGAACGGGTGGGTTTACTTGTATAAAGTGACAAGAATGTCCCCAGGCCAGAGATTAAATGTTTTCCCAAGCTAGGCCTGAGGTTTATGACCCCACCTGAGGTTTTTATGTCCTCTTTGTTTTAGGAACAGGGATTACAGGCCCTAGTGGGGCAAAGGTTCACAGCATTAGTTCATTAGGCAGTAGTTTAGCTGACATGGTTAGCTGATGTCCTAAGGCGGCACATACAGAACAGAATGGTGATGTAAAACTCATTTGGGCCCTACACTATCTTCTCCAACATGTTGTACTGCCCTAATGCATATTTATTTCCCAGTTGGTAATTTAGGTTCTGCTCTTTAATGAAATTCTGCTTATTCTTTTGTTCTATTTCTGATAGGTTTTGACAGTGTCACAGCAGAGAAATAGGCAGAAGGAAAAAGGGAAAGAGACTTTATTATAATGGGAAAGATGCTTCACTATCTTAGAGGGCATTTGGGAAGATAAGGAATTCTCTGGATTGGAACAAAGGGAGGCTGAGGCCTTTTGCCATTGGAGGGGTTTGGGGGGACATTTAGATACACCTGAGGAGCTGACTGGGGCCTTTCCTGAGGTGGCAGGAAAGGTGAAACTGCATCCTGGGCTGAGTTGGAGAAGAAGGGGGGAGTTGGTCTCTGGGAAGATAAACTGTGTTTTAAGGGCTTCAGCCATATTGGATGACCATCATAATAACTCAGCAATTCATACTAGGGCTAGAACCGATCAATTTCTTAAGCTTTGTCAAGCATAGACTTAAAATGTGTCGTATGAATTCTAGAAGCTCATATGTCATATGACTTTGTTTTACTTCTTTGAAGGCTGATCTGATAGGCTTACATTCTAGTCAAGGAAGCCAGATAACAGACAAGTAGGTAAGTGGTGCTTGCATTTGTTTTCCAAGATGGTCTCAATTGTGTTATGGTCAAATCTCAAATGTTGAAACTTTATGGCCAGTGTAATAATACTAAGAGCTAGGGGCTTTTAGGAGGTAAGTAAGCCACAAGGGTGGAGCTCACAGAGGGGATCATAGACTTCATAAAGGGGATAAGGGAGTGAGTTCACTCTTTGCTGTTCTTTTGTTATGTGAGGAGACTTAGAGCTCCTCAGATGAATGAATGGCCCCAGGCACCGAAGCTGCCAGCACCTGACTTCCAACTTCCCAGCTTCCATAAATATGTGAAAGAAATTTCTGCTCTTTATACCTGATACAGTCTAAGTCTTTTTTTTTTTTTTTTTTTTTTGTAGTTTTTAGGGAAGAGTCTACAGGGTATTCAGGGCCTCACTACTAGATCAGACTAGTAGTGATCCACCTGTTTACCGCCTCCTAAGAGCTGGGATTACAGGTGCGCACCACCACACCCAGTCTCAGTCTAAGTCTAAAGAGCCACCACGCCAGTGCCCGCAAGGCAGGTGTGGGGTGTGGGATCGAGCTGGCCCCTGAGCCTGCTTGCAGTGCTAGGAAAGAGGTGCTTTCATTCGCTGAACTATTTGGCTGGCTCCTAAGGTCTTTTTCAATGGCAGCAAAACAGACTAAGATAGCTGCCATAATAATGCATAATCAGAGGTGCCAAAAAGACAATAATCTGTTGTGTTTATAATCAGGAGGCTGGAAGACTGAGTCAGACATGTGGGCCATGCTGGTCCCAAGTGCTGGAAAAGAGAAACTTCTCTACGCCTCTCTTCTGGCTTCCAGCAGCTCACTGGAATTCTCTGCTGTACACCTTCTCGTAGGTGCATCACCTGATACCTACCTTCCTGGGGCCTACACCTGCTTGTGTGCCCATATCGGGGCCCCTTTCGTGTGGACATCAATCAGTAACACTGCATTAGGGACTTATTCTACTTGACGATGACCTCATTTTAGTGAACTAAATCCGTGATGCTTGTATTTCCAGAGATCCCATTCTGAGGTACTGGGGATGTATGAATTAGAGGAGGGATACAGTTCCAGTGATAAGAGAATAGGCTGTAAAAAATAACAAGAGAAAACAAAGCGAGGGAAGGCAACTGTGAAGCATGGAGGCTTTTTGGGGGGCCTTTTATTTTTCAAGGATGCTCAAGGAGAAAATTGCCGACAAGGTGAGATTTGAGTACAGTCCGTAAGACAACAAAGGAACCAGCTGTATATGTACTCAAGAGAAAACAGTCCACTTAAAAGGGGCTCCATGTGCAGGTGCATGGTGAGAAGTGAGCGGGGAGGACTCGGAGCAGTAAGGCGCATATGGCAGACAAAGAGAGGTGGAGGGCAAGTGAGAACTGAGCTTGGAGGCGGCTGGGGACCCCAGGCACACGCGGCTTTGTGGCTTGGGGAAGCCATCACGATCTGGTCCTCCACCCTCTGGACAACTGCGATGGTGGTTGCCACTGACTGAGCACCTACTGTTTTATAGCATTGGGATGCATTCACTTTAACTTTCTGGCACTTATTTTCTCATTTTGTCCTATGCGGTGGAAGAGGAAACTAAGGCTTAGGGAGACTCAGTGATTTGTCCCGTATCACATGAACAAGTGATGGAGGCTGGATGCGTCTCTAACCTCTGTATGATGGTTGTAGGTTGAGTTGTGTGCCATCAGAATTTCTGTGGTGAAGTCTGACCCCCTAGTGCTTCTGAATGTCACCGTGTTTATAACTAATATGGTTAGAAATATAATTTGTAAGGAGAGCAAAGTCCCAATCCATTATGACTAGTGTCTTATAAAAAGCAGAAATTTGGACAGATTCACACACACACACACACACACACACACACACACACACACACACACCCCACACTCAAGAAGAATGTCATGTAAATAATGGAGTTATGCTCCAAGTTATTTCCACAAAGCAAGAAATGCAAAGATTGTTAGCAAAGCTTTGGAAGCTTTGGACAAGGTTTGGACAAGACACAGCCTGCCAGGAAGGGCCTAACCCTGTGACCAGCACCTCGTTCTCATACTCCAGCATCCAGGACTATAAGACAAGTTTTGTTGGAAAGGCCTGATCATGAACTACAATGTGTACTAACACTTTAGAAATTATTACTGTGAGAGACAGAATCAGGAGGCCGGGGAAATGGCTCAGTAGAATAAGTACTTCCCTGGCAAGCTCAAGTGCCTGAGTTCAATCCCTGGTTCCACCAAAAAACCCCAATAAAACCAAAAAAACTTTTGGGGGCCTGTCCATTAGTTCCGTTGTTTAAGTGCCTGCTTAAACAAAACAGTCAGGCTCAGGATGCTGTGGTTTGATCCTCAGATCCTCAAGCCAACCCAGACCTGCCCTGAAGCCATCCTGAGGCTGCCCCCCACTGAAAAAAAATCCTTTTGGATCTACCAAGTTCAAACTGGTGCAGGTGGGCGTGGCTTGAGTCTGGCTGCTGTGCTCTACTCTGCTTTCTGCAACCCTTAGAAGTGAACCCACTGTGCCACTCTTGCAAGATGGTCTGCTCCTGGACCAGCTGGGTGGATCTTGCCTCTAGGTTCTCTGCAGGGAGTTCTGCTGCAGGGTTCTACACTGGGCCTGTCTGATGGAGGAAGTTCCATGCACACACCAGGCCTGGGTGCTGGCTGGGGTGAGGATCCCGTGGGCCCTGGATGGTCCCACTCACACGGGTGCTGGCTTGAGTGAATCTCCTTTGTTCTTTTTATGCTGCTTGCTCATGCCCTTTCTACCAGGCCTTTCTACCTGGACTTTTTCCCTCCTGGCTATTTGGAGAAGAGCCTGTGCAGAAGGTCTAGAACTGCGAGGGCTCTGCTGATCCACAAACGGGTCAAGTTCAGGTCAAGTCACACTCTCATCCAATGGGCTCATCTACGCATTATCTTCTTGATACCAATCTCCCAACCATCACAAACTCAAACTATGTAGGAGACCCAGAACACATCAGCTAAGAATAATTCACATCCTTCTCCCAAGGGAAATTTAATCAAGTGGAACCACAGAGCTTTTCATCCCTGCTTCTGTCAGCCCTGCAGTATCTGCTGTATAGCCCAAGGCTGTAAATAGCTCCCAGGAGACAGCAAACACCTTCTGAGTTTTCATTTTTCTAGTTTAAAAACAAAAGATAAAAAACAGAAAGCTCACATTTAGCAGGAACAGACTGTGCTGTCCTTGTGTAACATCAAATCATTCCTTTTGTCCTGGCGTTAAACAGTGGCTGGCAATAAAAACATCCCCTCCTCTGCCCCCCCCCCCCCCGAATCTCAGGAGCACTGTACTCTTGGAATTGCACTGAGATGGAAGATTTTACTTCTGCGGCATGCAGGATGTCTGAGGATTGCTCCTCAAACAAGAGGCTTCTGCTGCTCTCTCCAATATTTCATAGGGAAGCATTTCTCTGCAGTGTGGTGAGAATTTATGAGCACCTTCAGATTTCCTGTGTGCAGATTCTTTCTTCCAGAAAAAGGCAAAGGAGGGGGAGAGAAAAATAGAACTCTAAAAATAATGAAAGTAGACCTGCTTCATTTGGCTTTGTTTCACTAAATTTTATACCTGTGCTAAGCCCACATGCATTTCCTGGGCTGGCTTTTACAGTGGGACAGAAAAATATAATATTCTGCAAAGCAAAAGCTTTCATAGAATCACGATTTAGTCTTTCCTCTCTGAAGTGATGAGTCACTGCTACTTGAGCATCACGATACGTTCCTGTGTTTAACTAGAAAATTGGAACGATATTAATGGCTCCAGCCTCTTTATCGCCATGAGAGTCATTTCCAATCAATCAGTTCCCAGTGCAGAAGAACACGGGCTTTGTAAAGAAATTCATAAATGGGTTTCTTTCTCTTTTGATTTAAATTTAAAGCAAATAGCCTCAGGGTTTCAGATGATAGATAATATTCTTAAAAGCTGAAATGTAGATGCAATAGCTCACAATGTTCCTAGCAACGGCTGAGGTCAGGATTGGCCTGGGATACTGAATTCCACAGAAAGAGGAGCTTGGTACTAAGCGAGCTTCTTAGAAGGCCCTGTAGCTGTGAGCTGCCCAAGGAGGAGCCCAAGGAGAAGGAGTGTGAGGTGAACCACACAGAAGTCATTTTAGTCGTGTACACAAATGAGGAAGAAGACATTTCCTAAATTGGGGGCCAGGTTCCCCCTAGGAGACCTAGAAATCACCCATCAGTTGCCTCCCAAAGGGATAGCCCTGGCCTGGGGTGACTTGAAGTACAGAGACTTTTCTGTCTCTGGTGTTTTTTGTTTGCTGACTGTGGCACTTTCCCCATGGTGTTGAAATTATTTTCATTTTAATTATTTATGCATAGTGAAAAACAAAAAGAACCTAAAGCAAATGGTGCCTCACAGCAGAGCAATGATAAAGCTCCCGATGCTCTGGCCCCTGAAGTACCGATTCTGATGTTTTATGCTGTTACAGACCCCTTTGAGAATTCTGTGCTGACTGTTGTCCTCGTAGAAAAATGCTGGCAAAATAGCTCAGCAGATTAAAGGGTTCCATCCGCTGGCCTGCCAAGCCGGCCCTGCCTCTGGGGCACACTGAGATCGCAATTGAGACAGGGCGTGGGTGTGCATGCCTGTAATTCCAGCTCTGGGGAGGCTGTAAACAGGTGGATCACTACACGTCCAATCTAGAAGTGTGACCCTGAACATCCTGGAGACCCTTCCTTAAAATACAAAAAGAAACAAAACAAAAAATGGACGAGTAAGGGGGGTCTCATACGTAAATGCAGACAGTTTGCACATCTCCCAAATCCATCCGGAGACTTCAGTCTTCTCTCCACCCTCACCTCTGAACATCCTAGTTGTGCCCATTCCTCTGCCAGACTCACGTCCTGTCTCCTCTGTGAAGCCTCCCCACTTCCCTCAGCTGAACTCCTGTGGCCTTCTGCCCAGCGCTGGCTCTGCTCCTGTGCATGATCTTATAGCACGGGTTTCTCTCCGTTCTCATTCGCCTTACTGCCCTGAATGATTCTATGTTCCTTCACAGCAGACACAAGTGATGGATTAGACCGGGTACAGGCAGGCAAGTAGGTCAGGCTCCTTTCCCTCATAGCTATGTTCTCCAGGAGCATCCAGCAGCCACTGGGGGCGGTGGTGGCCCAGAGGGACGGCCTAGTGCTGTGGGAGGCACATGGCGCCCGTAACCGGGAGGCACCTTTGGCTTTTCTGTCTCACTCTCTTGTTCAGGAACCCAAATCAGTCTCTGAATGGCTTAAGTACAAAGAGTGATTGAAAATAGGGTAAGTATTTTATTTTTAAAAAACATATTAAGGTAAAAGACAGTTTCTAATTGTTCTCAGAATACTGCCCCTCATTTCAAACACCTTTATTCCACTGTTCTTGTCGCTTTCAGAAGCAACTCTGCGTATCCTCTTTCATTAGCATCCTTACGAGCTCTAATAAAATCAAACTTACATTTAAACATATATGAATGCTGCTGTCAAGTGCCATCCAATGGGAATGCGGGCTCTCGAAAACATCCTGTGGTGTCCTTGTCCCCCTACTTGCCAGGTGGGGCACTGCGTCACTTCCGGAGCTGCTCCAAAGGTGAAATAATCGTGAAAGGTCAATGCTTTGAACCCAGCAGTACATGGAGGAAGCACAACCCTGCACCAAATGAGGCTCACGAAGGAGGGCTTCCAGAAGTGCTTCAGACAAGTGGCAAGGAGGATGGGGTAAGCACGTTCAAGGCGAGGGGCAATGCTTCGAGGATGATTCATGGCAATGTATCTTTCACTGTAACATTTAAAAAATGTTTGAATATTCAGTGTTTGTTGATTGTATCTTGTTATATGTATCTCTTTTGCCCACTTTGCAACATTCTCTTCATCTTTAATGTCCAGCAGCTAGACTCTAATATGCCTACCTCTAATGTTTAAAAATATTTTTTTGTTGTTTAAGATTTGCCAAGTTTCCTAGATTTGCAATATATACATTAGATTGAGAAGTTTTGTTGTTCATTTCAAATTGTTACTTTCTTCATTTTCAAAAGTTCTAATCAGATATGTATCATACCGCTTACTACAGTCCTATGGTTTCCTATATGTATGCATGTGCGCATGTGTGTGTATGCATGCATGTGTGTGTGTGTGCGCACACGTGCATGTGAGTGTGTGTGTTCGGAGATGCTCTTACTCTGTGTCCACACTTGTTTGGGACTCACTCGCTTTAGTTTTGTTCAATGTTTTTTCCTGTGTTTCTCCTGATTAAACACTATCAGTTCATCTGTCCTCAAATTCACTGATTTTTTTTGCTTACCCCAATAAACTATTAAGATTATTAGTCAATTTTTCACTTCAATTATTGTATCTTCTAATAAAAAAACTGATTTAGGATATATTTTTAGGTAGTCTTCTCTACTGAGATTTCTTATGTCTCTGTTCATTAAACCAGGCTTTTCCTTTCATGCTTTGAATATACTTCCCCTCAGTTATTAGAAGATTATTTCTCACAGTTGATGGAAACTCTGTTCCTCCTCTGCATGATATTGAGGCCATCTCAGGTTGCTTACTATTGACTGACTTTTATTAACTGTAATTTCCTGTCTCTTTATTGGCCTATTGGCCTCTGGCTGAATAATGGTTATTTTTGAATGATACACTGCAGGACTGCATGTTCTCCCTCTGTAATGTGTTAGCTCTTATTTAGCAGGTAGTCTGACTACCCGCTTATCAAGTGGACCTTTAGGTTTGTGTTTTGTTACAAGATCTATGGAAAGCCCAAGTCCCTCTACCTTGATGGCTGAAGCTCAAAGCTCCAAATTCTCCCACTCCTGTGATTTGTCAGGATTAAGCATGTAGGCTTTGTTACTGCAGGGCTGGAGAGGGGGAATTCCTTAGAGCATGCATTGGCTGTCATGTGTATCCTGCCATTCCACAGTTTTAAAAATAAAAGCTTACTGGAACCCAGGTAAATTCACTTATTATTATATCTCTGGCTGAGTTCATTCTGCAGTGGCAAACATGAGGAGTTCTCATCCAGACCACATGACCTACGTAGGTAAATATGCCGTGTTGTTTTTTTCTTAGGAGGTCTGCTGATGCCTGCTCTAGGAGGTGGTCATTATTTCTAAAGCAAAGCCCTTCTGATGTCTTAGGTGAATTCCAGGGACATTAAAAAGAGTTGAGACTTCTCTATTCTACTGGGGTCAGAATTCAGCACCTAGGTACTTCTTTCCCCAGGATTGTAGCCATCTGTAGCATTGATCAGTCCCATCCTCTTAGTAGCTGCTCACTGGCAAGTTCTGAGCCATCTCTTCCTGCCCATTTCCAGCTGCCCAGCATTCAGTCTTATTCTGATGCTGGGTTTGCCTCTCTGCATAGCTTCCTTCTCTCCAGTGCCCTGCACTGCCAATTCAGCTGTTTCAGAGTTGTTTTTCTCCAGCTTAGCTTTCAGACCCTGCTTGAACTTCAGCTTTTTCTGCTGTAGTTGGAGAATTTTCCTCTGTTAAGAGTGCTGCATGATTTTGGGACTCATCCCACAAATTTTCTTATCTCAGAAATAACAGTCTTGGGTTTCTCACTGTCCACAGTGGTGCCCAGTTTTATGGGCTTTCAGCTGGAGGACTGGTCTGGCAGCAGCTATTCCATCATGATTAGAAGTATAAATCCCTCCAGTTCCTTTTAAAGCCTCATCTGCCTCTTGGCAGATGGTGTCTTTCATCTTGAGCCCATTGCTCAAGTTCTCATTTCTCTTCCAGTGCCCAGCTGTGTGTCTTTCCTTCTTCAGAAAGGCTAGGGCCCCTCAGGAATTTGCTAGTGATGCTCTGTTTTCTCCCCCACAGACATCTGCAGGTCACATCCATCTACAGAACCACCGACCTGCATCCCCTGTGTGCAATGATTCATACAGCCCCTTCTCACTCTGGTACCAGCTCCTCCCACTGCCTTTTGTTTTCTGAGGTCACTCAGGACAAGGTTCACACAGCTTTCACTGTTCTGAGGTTTTAGGAGAATGCAATACAATAGCAAATTGTACTAACATTAATATGAGTGTGTATTTCTTGTAGAGAATAATGGTTGGCTGCAGGTTTGTGTACAGCATAATAAATTCATCATCCAACAAATTGTCTTCATTACAAGGGAAATGTAAGCGGTGAGTCTTCATTTTCTGAGACAGAAGGATCTGTCAAGCATTCTTCTAAGCATCTTTTTCATAGATGATATCTTTATTTCTTGCTGCAATCTTAAAGAAATGTTTTTATTAATCCCCATTTTGAATAAATGAAAGCTCTGAGTCATGCTAGCTCACAAAAGTCCATGGTGAAATCCTGACCCCAGATAGGGTGTGTGTGACTGGGGGACACTTGCAGGTATTAGATGGCCTGACCAAAGAAAGCACTCTCCCACAGCACAAGGTACAGGGCTGTGAACCTATTTTGCAACTCACCTTTAAAGTCTGTCTTTGGTTAAACTGGCTGTTGCATAAAATTGTTGAAGGAAAACTTGCATATGGTATGATTTTTCCTAGGTGAAATTTGCTGCAGTTCTGGGAAGGGGACTTCCTAAGAGCGTGCGTTGATGTTCATGTCTATCTTTCTACTCCACATTTTAAAAAATAAAAGTTGACTGAAATACAGCACCATCCATTTATGTATAGACTATAGCTGACTTTGTGCTACAGTCTACAGTGGCAATCCAGACCCCATGACTTGCACAGGCCAACACATTTACTATCTTTCTTAGTTGAAAGTTTGCTGATTTGTTTAGGAATGAAGAAGTCAAGACTGGAAACACAAGTTGTGTTAGTTTAAGAAAACAAATTTTCAGTTACTTTCCTTTAATCTCTTAACTTTATCAGTTTTCAGTATCTAATAACTACATCCTCGTGGGGAGTTGGTACATATGATGACACACTTTAATTCATTTTAAATCCTCTTCTCACCCCCTCTGTCCTCCCTCCCTTTCTTGGCCATCTTCCTTTTTACAAAAGGTCTATCTGCCTATTTCTTGTTATCTAGCTTTCATTTTCCTCCTTCTTTTTGAGTTTCTGATGTAGGAGCCATCATGTCATATATAAGCTTGTGTGTCCAATTTATTTCACTTATCATTCTGGTCTCAAGGTGCATTTGTTGTCCTATTAATGACTCAGGTTTATCCTCCAGTAAGAGCTTCTGGCTGTCTCTGTGTTACGTTTTCCGACCTCATGAGATACAGGTTATTGCTGTGCCCCATTTGCAGGTTCAAACAAGGTTCAGGAAGCCGAGGTGACTTGCAGCAGATGGTCACTGTACAGGCAGGGTCTGCGCCACACTGCAAGCCTCCAGCCTGTGCTTCCTACCCGGATACTCACCACTAACTCCATTTTGGCAGTGAACAGCTTTGGTTCCATGATGCCGGAATTCCAAAGAAGTCCACATCATTTTGCCCTCTTAACCTCTGTGATGGGAGCTCATTTCCCAGATAATGGAAGAGGCTTTCAAGTAGCTGGCTCAAATCTAGATCTCGCCCAAATTCAGATCCTAATACTCTTACTAGATGAAGAAAGCCATGCTTACTTCACCACAGCTGTGAGGGTAAAAGCCCAGGAGAGGTGGCCAGATGTTCATTTGCCACATGATCACAGTGATAAACAAGAGCCTGCAGATGCCAGGGAAGGCCTCTATTTAATTTTATCTGGTGGTGGGTATGCGACCCAGCTCTCAAAGCCATGTAATTATGGGACAAGGCTACCTGCTCTCTCAGGAATAAAGATAACACAAACAACCAGCTAAGACAGTAGTGGACCTCTCTAAAATTTTGAAGTAAATAACAGGAATGTTACAGGTACTTACAAATAAGTACACAAAGAATAAAAATCTAACGTCAGTTGTCAATGTTTGATAAGAAAAGCAGGAAAAAACAAAACAAAACAAAACCATGTTTGCTAGAACAGAGGAGGGCTTTAGGCCACTGGAGAGTGAGTCTTATTCCAAGAAGAAGATATTTATCTAGAGTTCTGTTCAACCCACAGGGGAGAAGTGGGAGGAAGTCTCCACAGCCCAGAAGAACAACTGAACACGGAGAAACGGGGCTAGCCATGCAGGGGACTCATGTGACCACTTCCGGCTAGGAGCAGCTAACGACCTTCCCTCTTTGCTGAAAAGTATTATGTTAACCTGACAGGCATGGCAGCTTCTGCTGCAGTGAGAAGGATGCCCGGGACTTTTTTTTTTTACTCCTACTCTGCTTAGAGAGAGCAAGTTATTCTGGTGGTCTCCCCGCCCCTCTGCTGGGCAGTGGGCCGGGTCCTTAATAGATACCCTGGATTATACTTTAGGATTGGGCCCCTTCTTCCAGCTCCTAGTTTGCCCCGCCTTGGGAAGGTGCCAACAGCTGGAGCAGTGCGCGTGTACGTGTGTAATGGACATAGGACCCGCTTAATCTCGTGCTCCGCTCCCCACAAATCATCACGCGTTTTAGCGGTATTGCGGCTGTCCGCGGGAGAAACCCTGAGCCTGGATCTACAGAGGACACTGGAGGAACTGGGAATCGCAGGAGTCATTTTCAACAACAGGCAGGGAAGCTGTTCTTGGCAAGCCGCCGGGAGAAGGACATAATCTCAGGGACAAACTAAGAAGTCCATCCATTGGTGGTGCACGCTTGTAATCCTAGCACTCTGACAGGGAGGCAGGAGAATCAGAAGCTCGAGCCCAGCCTGGGTAATTCAGGAAACTCTAAATATGGGCACATACACATACCCAGAGGGCTGAGGATGGAGCTCTGAGCTAAGACCCAGGGTTTGATCCCCTGTTCTGGGGTTGGGGCTGGGGTGAATCAAGATCGGTTAGTGGACAACACACGGGACACTAAGGCCTTGGGGACCTTTCCCTCCGAATCATGTTTATTCCACGGGCAAAACTACCAAGGCTGATCTTGACGGGGTCCAGATCCCCTTTGTAAGTTCGGTATTTAGTCCCCGGAAGCTCACGCCTCTGCGCGCGCGTACACACACGCACACGCACTGGGGGGCTATTTCCAGGGCTCTGGGAACGCCCCCAGGTTCCGGTCCTCAGAGTGCAGAAGGCTAGGGGGCGCTGCGTTCGGGCGCAGGAGTGGGCGGCCCCGCTCCGGCGGGGATGACTCAGCACCAGCGGCCCGCACCGCGCCGAGCCCAGCCACTCTCTTTTCGAGTCTGGGGGTGTCATTCCACCCCTTTGTCCGTGTTGACTCAGGAGCGTCCTTGGTTCCGTGGGCCCCGCGTTGTCCGGCTCCAGTGCTTGGACTGACTCGCCCAAGCCGCGCCCTAAGGGCGCGCAGGTTCCTGGCACGGTGGGTGGAGCGCCCTACCCCGCTCCAGCCCGAAACTCAGGTCACGCGGCCGGGGAAGAATCGCTGCCCCTCCTGTCCAGGGATTGGCCTTTCTTCCCTCGGCAGTGTCCTCTGACTCTGTCCTTCCCATCCGCTTTTTTTTTTTTTTTTTCTGGAAAAGTTGCTACGGTTTTGAACTTGGACCCTAACACCGCAGGAGGAGAAAGCTTAGGATGACAGCGCTGGACCTTTCCAGGAGAGGAGGAGAAATATTACTAATCACAGATTTTCCCGCACACCTAGTGCGCCAAAGGCGCCATCACGACCACCCCCAACTCTCAGGTCCCAACAAAGGCCACGCCCTAGGATGGAGGACGCCCGCCAGTCTTTCTCTAGCTTGCGTGCGCTGCCGTATCGCCCCAGCAGAGGCGCAATGGGAACGGAACAAGCGAGCTGAGGCATGGACGTCGCCGCACCTTGCGGCGGTGTCCTGCGGAGAACGCAGGCTACCGGGTCTCAGAACTTGAGCATGTTCACAAAAGAAGTATCCGTGGAGACCCTTAGTCAATGGTCTCTCCTTGTCTTCTGTGAAATGGTCAGGGTGAAAGTGTTAGCTATCAGCTCAGATAATTAGGAAAAAAAATTGTATCTATTGATCATGAACACTTTTTTCTTAAAGGATATTGCTTTCTAGACTGACTTGCTAAAACATTTATATCCAGGGCCTGTCAAAAATTTGTACAAAAGTCTATCAATTTCTATCCATATTCACCCATATGTCTGTGAAATTTTCACGCTTGTCCATTTGCCTTGTTCTCCATTTGTGGGGTCCTGGGCTCATATAGTGCCCTGACTTGTCTGCATTGCAACTTATAGCCTATGCCTACTGAGAAAGGCCCATCCATCACCCATCACCCATCACCCATCCACCCTGCCCATGCATCCATCCATCCACCCATCCACCTAATCCCCTACTTGTCCATCCATCTATCCACCCATCCACCCATGCATGCATTCATCCACCCAACCCCCCATTCATCCATCCATCCACCCATCCACCAACCCATCCATCCATCTATCCATCCATCAAAACCCCATCCATCCATCCATCCATCCATCCATCCATCCATCCATCCATCTTTGTATACACCAGCCATTCACTTTGCAACCCAATCTGTTGGGCCCTTTTTCAGAATGGAGGTATGGCTGTTTCTTTTTCTGTCACTAAATGCTACTACTCTTATCACTTTTTCCTTTCCCTTCTGCCTTGAATTGGTTAACCGCAGCCTCTTGGCGGTGTCCCTACTAAAAGGTTGCATAATGACATAGCAGAGCTGTAAGTTAAATGGTGTCAGTGACAAAGCAGAATCTCAGTGTCTCGGAGACTTTTAATGAGACGCAAAACTCCTGCCTCTGGCGAGACTTGCTGATGAGATAATGTCTCTGGCTGGTCCAGATGAACTCTGACTGTAACCTGTTCATGGCCAAACCAACCTCAGCTTTCTTATGGGTTCTTTTGGCACAACTCAAGGATACACTTCGGGGTCTGCTTTCTTCTGCTGCATCTCTTGATATATAAGGTCAGATTATAAAACTGACCCCACAGTGCATACACCATTGAGGTGAGACCAGGTCCCAGTGTCCTAGCAGGCAGGCAAGTTATCTGCCAGCTCTACATGGAAAGGACAGAGGCAGAAAGTCCTGCAAAAAGGGCCGGCTAGATAGCTCAGTGGAATAAGCTCCTGCTTTAGGCAGAGCACAGCGGCTGGGGTTTGATCCGTGGCCTGCTGTGCTGCCCCCCCCTACCCGGGGCGCACTGAGACGGTAATTGAGACTGGACGTTGTGGTGTGCCCCTGTAATCCTAGTGCTTGGAGGTTGAAAACAGGAGAATCACTGTGAGTCTGATCTCCGTAGACCTTGTCCTAAATACATGGGAAAAAAAAGTCCTGCGAGTAGACTCCTGGCTTCTCTGCCTTTGGAGAATCATTTCCTTTCTTGGATAGGAAATTGAGACCCCCAAACGCTAAGGAGTAGGCAATCCTTGAAGATCCACACCTCCTGGTTCTTTATGCTGTGTCTTTGCTACAAGTCATTACTTCTCATAAATTATGGCCAGCGTTGCTGTCTCATCACACACACACACACACACACACACACACACACACACACACACACACACACACTCCTACTTTTGGGAGTACTGATCCCTTAATGCATTTTTTTTTTACAAGTTGCAAAATATTTTTATTATAAAGGAGTCAACGGAGACTGACAATCCACATGTTATCTCAGAATATTTCCTTTGGTTTCTAAATCTGCTAGGTTCCTTTGTACCAGCAAGTCTCTATTCGCATTTGCAGTTTATATGGAACTTTTCAGATATGTCGATTGATTATATGTACATACTGCTTAGAAACAAAATTCCCTCTCCTATGAAGACCAATCAAAACCAAACAACAAACAACCACAATAAAATAAAACAACACTTAGTTTCTGTTGTGCTTTCCTTTCATATCAGAGCTCTCAAAATTCAACAGTGAAGTTAGTGCCTTAGTCAGATGCCAAGGAATTTCCACCACGTTATTGGATCAAACTCCATGACATTTGCAATGGAATCAAAATTTTAATTTAGAAATTAAAAACAGTTTAGAACTTAAACTTTAAGCTGATTTTCCATATTTGAAAGATTAGTTATTTGCAGCATACAAATGAACCGGTGGTGCAAGTGTTATGTGATACACACTTTCAACCTAGTAGCTGCCTCAGAAACAAAAGGTGAAAATTACCTCTCAAAAGCAACATAGACTGATTTGGAGGTATTAAATGCTAGTCTACCTTCATAGATTGAAAAATGATTTCAGAAACACATAAAACACACATTGTTTTACAAAAATAGAAATTGGGTCTTCACAAAATTTTATAAAATATAACACTTTGTAAATTCAAGATAGTTTCACACTGAAAAGTACCATACTTCTATAGACATGAATTCTAATCAAATTTAAAGTTGTCTGCTTTGATCATGCTTATATATTATTTTTTCCAAATCTTCAAGACTAAGTAGATCAGCACTCTATCATAGAATTTTTAAGAGATTATTTTCAAGGGTCTTATAAGATTTTTTATTCTAGAAATAAAGCAGATGAATTTTTATCTAAAAACATCTTACTAAAAGTAGAAGCTAATACAAAAGACATTTCTATATAATTAATGATCTTCAAATCAAGTTCCTAAGAGCACCAACCTATTAGTAAAGCATATATTTGACAATTATACTTTGGAACCTGCAGAACATAAATATAATCACAACTATTTTATGGGAAATTATTCACACAGAATAAGGATACCTTTTAAATTTAGTGATTTTTAACTGTCAGATGAGTATTCCTAATTATATTCATTCATAAACACTCGTTTTATTACAAGAGCACCAATGTGTTTTTTAAACCAAAAAATGAAATAGTGAGGGTTTACATTCATGTAACAGTGCTATTACAATAAGGCACCACTTGGTATAAGAAAAGGTGAAAATATTTCCAAATCATGTATAATAATTTTGTCACTGGTGTCACAATCATTAGGATGATTAGAACAAAGTTAATATTACTAAGTAATCATATTATACTCCTGTTTCCATCCTTCTGGGCTTTCAGTTTGCCCATATCACTGAAATAAAAATATCAGCGTGGTACAGAATCTATTAAATAAACATTTTCACCAACCCAAGAAAATAATCTGGAAATAAGCATAAGAAACCAAAACTATTCGCAAGAGTCTCTTCCTGAAGAAGAGTGTTGGCCGGGGAGGAGGAGGAAGGACCTGCTTCCTACAGACTCTGGTGAGGCACAGAGGTTCAGTTTCTCAGGCAAAGTCAAGGCTAGAGTGGAACTGAGAGTGCTTAGAATCCTACATTCCCCCCAAACTGACCTCTCACAGTCACACCTGAACAATATTTCCAAACAGTCCTCAGTCACTGCTGTCCTCCTCATGGTCATCAGACACATGGTTTAAAGGAGACTTCAGCGACTGGCTGTAGGAGTCCGACCCCAGGCTGGCATGCCGCCGTGTCTCCAGTGGACAGCAGGTCATAGCAGAAGTCACAAATCCGCACAGGCTTAGAGGACTGGCTGGGTAGAAGAAATCACTTTTCAGAACAGAGCCTACATACAACAAAAGCCACATTTGCAGCAACGATGGCGACGATCCACAGGTGCGAACTTTGCTTTCTGACAGCACGTGCACACAGTGGCCTCCGAGTCAGGAACCCAGACAGCAGCCTGCTCATTAACGGGTGTCTTCCCACTTTTGGAAAGTAAATCAGTGACAGATTTATTTATATGATTCATCCATTCTGATTTCTCAGTGGCAGTGGATGCAATGATTTGGTTGGTGTCTTAATAAGCCATCCATTCCTTAAATCGCCCTCATCTTTGATGGAATCAATAGTAACATTTTCCAAAGGAATAATATGTTCTTTGTTGTATTTTTTCTTCTGGATGACAATATTGCCATATACAAGAATAGCATTAAATAGGAAACACTGCCTTGCTTTAGGTTTCTCTCTGCACAAGTTAGTCAAGATTCCCTCTCCAATAAGAACTCATCCAGGAATAGTTAAGGGCTGACCAGCTGCTCCTAAACAATTTTCCACTATACCAATACGTTTAGTGTTTGCTTCACTGTTGGCTAAGTGGTCCACCATCTTTTGCTAATAGCCTGGCCCGGCGCGGGCAGTGCCGAAGGTCCGACTTCTCCTTGTCGCGGACGCTGGGCGCGGGCTCAGCCTATCCGCCGCCCCGGCCTTGCAGGGTGTGTGTGGCCTGTGGCCCCACGCAGCCCGCAGGATCCGGACACGGCGGTCATCGTTTGGCCAGCCAACCATGCATTAATATCTCAATGTAAATCATTTTAATATTACCAGTTAGTAAGTTAATCGATTGGAAATGCCCCCAAAGAAGGAAAGAGTTGCATGGAGCCCTGGGTGGTGATTTTCTTTCCTGGAAGGGAGTGGTTTGGGATCTGGGTGGCACCTGGCTGCCACTGGGGCTGGCAGGAAGGCAAGAGGGTGTCCAGGGCTGCATCCTGCTTGCCCTGCAGTCCAGATGGAAGGCATCCTCGAGGAAGGGCAGTGTGCAGTGTGCAGCTCTGAGGCTTGCCTTGCGCACGCTGAGATGGATGGTTTATGCTTCTTCAGCCACTCTGTCTTCCTTTTCACCCCTGCCTGGTGGGGTGGGGGAGGGGGGATTGCACAGCAGAGACCTCAGCGATGAGGAAAACACCCTCGCCCTCAATTTAAACTGTCCAAGTGTCTGACATTTCAATCCGTCTGAAAGCTCTGCTCATAAATGAGCGGCTGCTGGCGTCCCTAGGAGCCCTAGGGAGGTGAGCTCAGCTGCTGAGCAGTGCCAGAACAAACGCAGGCATGCTTTAGGGTTCAGACTGCGCAGGCTGTGCAGGGCTGCAGGAAGAAAGCAAGGGGGTTTCGGGTTCTAAATTTCTATGCTGGCACGTTCTTCAGCAGTTTGCCCTGTCCTCGGAGAGTTCTCAGGTTGTGTCAGTGAGTCTGAGTTTTATGAGCAATAATGCCAAGCCACTGTCACTGCTGCAGCTTCATGGAATCAGAAGGGACGGGAGAAGCATGTGCATAATTTAAGAAATCTGCACATGGAGACTGCTGATAAGTTTTCTGTTCTTTTAAAATAATAACCTTGAAGACATTCTGCCAGTAATTCACTGGGGGTTTATCCCACAGCTGCAGTCTTACAGTCCTCTGAGGTCTTGTAATGTCACCCTCCCAGCTAAAAGGGTGCATTCGTCCCTGATTTAAGATGTCTTAAATCTTGCCATAATCCTGTGCTCCATAATGCAGGGGGTTATATTATAGAAGGGCAAAAACTTAGAAAGCAACAGCCTTTACAGTTGCTCAGATTTTGATTTTGGCTAGAGAGGTGACTCGGCACAAAGGCTAGTTGATGGTTTTGCATTTTCAAACATAGAACAAGGGTCTCAGTGTAACTAATCATAAAAGTTTCCAGAAAAAACATCAAGGAATGGAAATTAATGCAGCTCTAGGAAGGGCACACACAAAAAAAGAGGGTATTGAGATAACAAGATCTTTTCTTTGCACACTTCAATTTTTCAGTAAAGGTGCCAGTTTTATGGAAGCAAAGACAATTTTTAATTATGAGGCTTTACTAGGGATTGTGGATAGCCCAATTATCAAAGAAAAATAAAAGCCATTCAAACAAGATAGATATAGTTTTTGTCTTTCCTATTAAGTTGTATACAGCAAATTGTCAGTTTGATTCTAGTGCATTCTTAAAAAAGGATATATTCTCCTCAGAGCAAGCTTGTGAAGCCTCCAAAGCACTAATCTCAACTTTCCTGACTCCTCCTATCTGCCCTTCTTTTGCCTCTTTTGCTCTACTTCATTTATCTTTTGGTACCAAGAATCACAGTCTCCTGCTTGCCAGGCAGGTGCTCCACCACTGAGCCCTGGCTCCAGCCGTTAGTGCACTCACCCAGCCAAATGGTTTTTAGCAAACAGTCTGGCCTTTAGGAGGAACATGAGCCAAAATATAAATTCTATCAGGGTAGTGACATTCTAAGACCTGTGAGACCGAAGCGAAAAGATTAGGTCTGTAGAATATATAGCATTCTAAGTCATAAGAGGAAATGGGGCAGAAATTCCATGGCACACCATGGGCAGAAGCATCAGTGCGTGGAACCTGCAGAGGGGAGATTATACGTGGTGACTAGTTGCTTCCGGGACAGTAGCTCTGATCCAAATATCCCAAAATCTGGAATACGCCACATTCTGATACTTTTTGAGTTCCTACACAATTTCAGGAGTGGAAAATTTCATACCATAAAACTTTTTTCATGTACAAAGTTATTAACATACTATATAAATTACTTTTAGGCTATGTGTATAAACTGTATAAGAAACAACTGAATTTGCACATTTAAAATTGGTACCATCCCCAGGATATCTCATTTAGTCTAGGGAAATATTAAAAATTCAGAATAAATAAACACCCAAAATCTGAAATACTTCTGGTGTTCAGTATTTCACAAAGGATACTTGGCTTATAAAAGGCCCATTCTTTCAGCATGTACAGCTGTATTTATTTGATTCTAGTATGGGTACTTGTCTTATGCTGGACTGAAAAAGAAAGCCACTCTGTCATTTAGTAGGTTTTCTTCCCCTCAGTACTGGGTTTTGAACCCAGAGTCTTTATACTGAACAAGAAGGTGCCCCCTTTCTTAAAAATTTTTTACTTTGTGACAGGATCTTGCAAAGTGCTCAGGCTGGGTTAAATTTGAGATCTTCCTGCCTCAGTTTCCTAAATCACTGGGATTACAGGTGTGTACTGCTGAGGAGTTGGGACACGATTCCATTTCTCATTAGTGATCCTCGGATCCTCGGATCTGACTTCATACAGCCTGGCGACAAGATGAAAAGGCACTTTATAGGTTTGCTTAGAACAGGTTTGGTAAGAGCTTAGCTCTTAGGAAATCTTCATCTTTATCATTTTTCCATGACCTTTGGTCCCAGACCCAGGAGGCAGAAGACCAGGTTTGCTGCTAATATTCTGATTTTTGTTCAGGCTTATTCTTCATGGTGCTTCCAGTCGTTTGGTAAAAGCTGTCTCCCCAGTGCCTACCCTACTTGCTGCAGTAAATTATTAGACTCCAGGGAGGCACCTTCAAATGCAGTTAAGAACAAAGAACCTTAATCTTATTCTGACAGGCTGGAATTTAAAGATGTGTGTGGACCATTACTTCTCCTTAGCCTCCTTTAAATTCAAGCCAACATTTACTGGGCACTCGGAACATTATTATCTCCTATTACCATCGCTATGGTGAATTACAAACGGGTGTCTGGGCCTTTGCAAATGAGGAAAGGAAGTTTAAAAGGCTGATGTCCCTTGTTTCCAGTTGCCCAGTGGTAGGGTAGTGAAGACAGAGGGCTAAACATATAAATGTTTTTAAAACTTAAAGCTGGGTATTTTTGTTTTCCCTAGCAGGGTTCTCTTGGAAGACCAGTTCTAAAACTAAAATGATTTGAGATTCCTTGAATCTCGGTTCCTACAGAGAATGAAAGCAATCTCTCCTTCCACCATCCAGCACATGAAGGAAGAGATAGCTGAGCTCTGCATCCTTTATTAGATTGGCCCCAGATGGTCTCAACAATGAACAGACCTGCTGATTGCATGCATTTACCAAAAGAGAAGAAGCTGGGGTCATGCACGTGCGCACACTTGTGCACACGCCCAGGGGGGGGGGGCTAGAGTGTTCACACCAAGCTACAGACAGACGTAAGGGAGAGGAGGGTGTTTCTAACAGCTTGGGCAGGCAGAGTCTCAGCTCATTTGCAAAAGTAACTTCCAGATGTTCACAAGCAAAGCAAGAGTAACACAGAAGAATACACTAGGTTCAGTTGTGTGAGTGTGTGTGAGTGCGTATTTCTTTTAATAAATAACAGAAGTGATGTATCTTATCTCAGCAGGAGGCAATAATTCTACATGTAAAAACAATAAAATAAATTGCAAGGGAAATTATCTGCCCATTTAGAAGTTAGCTAGTCTCATAAATGTGGCAGAGAAACACTTAGAGTTTAACAGTTAGAGCTTCACAGTTGGAGGACAAGAAGAAGGGAAAAGATTTGAATGGCCAACTAAAAAAGTCACAATGGCGAAAAAGTTTTTTAAAATCACAACTATTTAGTTCACTATAATCAGACAATCACCAATAAAAGAGGTGACAGCACACATTTGCTCTGTCGTGCCACACAGCTTTACACAGTGCATGTGCTCAGCACCAGTGAGGATTCGGGAGTTTCCGAACTGGTAGAAAGAATATGAGCTTAAAAATTTCTCCTATACACTGGACTAAGTAATGTCTAGGGCTATATCTAAGGAAATAATGCAACGTGGCAAAAAATGTATGTAAGACACATTTATTGCCTTTCTATTTATATTACTAGGAAACCTGGATTATATCTTAATGTCCAAGAAGATGGGCTTACTTAAATATGTGAAGATTCATATGCATGAAAGAATATTAGGCAGTTTTTCAAATGAGTAATGAGGTATTTAATCACTTGAAAATACACTTTTCAAATATATAACATTAAATAAAGAAGCGGAATAAAATGTCACAACAGGACCCCAATTTAGACAAAAATTTAAATAAACACAGCAGATGCATTGGCAAGGCTGGCAGGGAATGAATGTGTCAGGAGGCCCGGAGCAATTTTCTATAGGCAGAAAGACGTGAGCTCTACAAGGCTTTCACTCTTCTGCAGTAGGCGTTTATGATTTTTAACCCTCGCCCAAGCTACTTCTGGACCTCCCCCAAACCTTGACTGAGTGAGTCTAAAAGAGTCCTGAGGAATTCATAGTAATCTCTCCCTTTGCATTCATTAGGAATTTCTGTGCTGTGTGACAGCAAAACCACCTTCAGAGTCCAGGGCCTTGCTTCAGTGCAAGAGAGAGCAGACTGCAGGGTCGTGGTTGGCCTGGTGCCTCTGTGGGACGTTTGTGTGCTCTGGGCTTCCGAGCTGAGAAGACTGCTGGGGCTCTGCTTGGTGGGCTTGGCTGGGTCTGGGATTAGGTCTCTCAGAGAGCAGCTAGCGGGAATTTCGGTGACACAGGGCTCCCCGGCCCAGGAGGTTTTAACCAGCATGCCCTGCGGTTGGATGCCGTGGGGTCCTGCCTTCCGCCCACTTGCTCTGCAGGTGCTTCGCCACGCTGAGTGTGACTTTAACGCGAGACTGGTGGTACGGCAGACACCAGAGAAGGCAGCAGAGGGCACTTGGTGGAGCCCCGTCTGTACAGACCAGGTCTATCTAAGTGACACGAAACTCGGGTTGCTGCGTATCTCGCCCTGAGAACCACCTTCAGTATTTCAGCCTAGAAAAATACTATTTATAGTGGGGATAAGACGTCCATCCCCTCTTTCCTCAGCCTTAGTTTCAGTAGCATGTGGCAGGATAGAAACAGCGGGGGCTCAAATATAATTACTTTATAAATAATTAATGAGGCACTATTATTATTACTTCAAAAATCCCATTTTGGAAAGAGTCTCTTGAGAGTAGCTGAAGCTTAATTTAGCCAAATAACTCTTCTGCACTAGCTAAAGCGACTCACTATTTTTAGTTCAAAAGATATATCCAGAGGTACTGAGACAGGGGTGATCTATCACGCTTTCTGACGGCCACATTTTCTGCACCCCAGTGATCTGTCTGCATTTAAAAACCACTTTCCGTGGTGCTAGTGGCCAAATTAGTTTAGTATTGATGTTTCTGATTGCATGTTCTATGGTAATAGTGGTAAAATTAGTTGAGCTCAGTATTGCCCAACTCTTCATGGAGCAGCTGAGGTAATTCAATGTGGTCTGCATTGTAGAGTCCAAATTTCTAAATAAACCTACTTAATGATATGAACCAAAAATACCATGGACAGATAGATGATAAATACAATAGGCAAAGCTACGGAACTGTCTCTAGTTGATTATATTCTGCATCTATTTAAAGAAAATTTACCAAAATAGATTGACTCTTGCTGAATAGGGAATTATTAAACTTACAATATTTATTTTCTGCTACATATGTTTCTAAATATTCATTTGCACTGTAGGCATACGTGTCTTTTATAATGAGGGAAAAAAACAGTTAGTTAGAAATGGACCTTTCTGCGATCTCTGTCCTGCTCCCCCAGAATGCACTGGGATTCATTTCCAGGATGATGTACAGAGTGGTTTCAGAGCGCCGACTTCGGCTCTGCTCAGCATCAAAAATAAGGGACTGAAGTGCAGCCCTTGGAACGTTTGTGGCTCCAGGAGAGGTCTGAGGTGAAGGTCGTCCCCGAGCTCCCGATGCTGGACCCCGCGTGCTCTGGAAGGCCCCTGACGTCGGCAGCAGAAGGCCTCACAGCTTAGATGTGGGAGATGCAAGCTTACTTGTACACAAACAAGGAACACAGAGGTTCTGCCGTCTCCTCGGAAGCATCCTCAGCATTTGTCCCGCACATGGCAGAGCCCTGTGCTAAAAGCCCCTTGCCTCCATTGCAGATAGTGGCCCAGAGCCAGCTGCCCCACACGCCAGTGTGGCTCGTAGCCGTAGCACACCGCCTGTTAGGCCAAAAAGTCACACACATCTTTTGCCCAGCTTGTTCCTTGGTACTCACAGTGTGAGCACTTTTGAGGGTCAGGCACTCCCAGGACCAGATCCAAGTCTCTTCTGCCTGGTCTTGAGTTGAGGAGGTCTGTAATTTCTGCTTATGCTGTCTGGCTGTGCCCTGTCCCTGGGCATCGACCCTGCCCCATTTATGAAGATGGGCTCTGCCCCTGGTCACTCTGTTGGGTGATGGAATTCCAGCGAGGCCCTGCCTTCCCAACATATTTACTCTCTTCCACAAGACACCCCGGGCCCCTACAAGAGTCCTCACTGTGTCTGTAACCTATCTAGACCTGGGTGGTTGTGCCCTGCTCCTGCGTGCCCTAGCTGTCTAACGCTCACTGCCTCGGCTTCCGCTCTCTGCTGATTCAGCCTGGTGGCCTCAAGCCTCTATTAGTGTCCTCCTTTTTCTCAGACATGGCCTCTTGATTCTTTCTGACACATTTCCCTCCAAGTGCCATCCCCTGTGTCATCTTTCTCCACTTTTTATTAAAATACTATTCACTTAAGAGGAGAAAATACACCACCTCCAAGACACGCATAGCTGTTCAGCCTGAAGGCAGGACCCAGGAGGACGAGAAGGCTGTGGGGAAGGCAGGCTTCATGGTAGGGGGCTTTGCTGACAATGAGATATTTATTCTACCAGAAATGAGTGGTAATCACAGGACAACGCTATTGTTGGGCCAATGAGGCCATTTTTAACTTGGCAAAAGGCTTCTTAAATTCTTGTGGGAGAGTAAGCACTTGAAGACCAAAAAGCATTTTGGAAAGGAAAATAATGGGGTGGACTTACATATCAGGTTTTGGAGTCAGAGACATGAGAGTAAATACAATCCACGTATACAGAGGCTATTTGATACAATGCTTTGGTACAGGACAAAAGGTGCAGTTGGCATCAGTTCAAGAGAGAATAGACTATGTGATCCATGGTGCTAGGGTCCCTGCTTAGCCAGGTGCTTCTTTATACACAACCACTGGGACAAATTCAGACGATTAGGTAGTGAAACTAGAAACATTTTAGAACAAAACATGGATACACATTTCTGGGCCATAGGGCTGCAGCAGTGCCTTAAAATTTAAAGCAAACATAAAAAAGAGTGATATGGTGGCATACAGAAAATATTTTAAGCTGTTATCTTAGATAAAATTCATCTTACTGTTGGGTGTGCTGGGCATGCCTGTAGTTTCATCACTCTGGGAGGCTGAGACAGGAAGACTGCGAGTCAAAGCCCAGCCTGGGCAACTTGGTGACTTGGTTAGAAGTTACCTCAAAATAAAAATTGCAAGAAGAGTCACGTATGTAGCTGAGTGTGAGGGTCTTGGGGTCAATTCTCAGCCAGTGTAGAAAAAAAGTCACATTACACAGACTCAAAAGGCAAACATTGAACTGGCTTCAAATTTGCTGTACTTTTTTTTTTCACAGACATAGAGTTGTAAAATATATTTTAAACAATTACATATGAAAAGACCTAACCAAAACTTAGGGCTGGAGATGTAGCGCAGCGGCACAGTGCCTGCCTGGCGAATGTGAAGCCATCACTTGGATTCCTAGTACCCCAAGCCAGGCCAAACCAGACCAAACCAAACCCCCAAAACTTAAATAGAAGACAACAAAAGATATTGTATTTGTTAGGAATTTAATTCTGCTGCAAGTCACTGAGATCCAAATAACTGCCAAAAACAAGGCAAGTTTTTATTGTCTCCTGTGGTGGGAAAAGCTGATGTTAGGTGGCTGGTCCAGGGCCGAGGGCATCAAAAATGTCTTCTCCTCAGGCTCATAAGGTGGCTGCTGCCTCTCCAGCGTCGTATCTAGGTTATGAGCCAGAAGTGGAAGAAAGGCAGAGAAATATGAGGGAGATCCCACTTTCCCATTACGGAAGAGTTTTCCCCCACACATCTGACCATTTCAGCACGTACGTCTTTGCCAGACGGTGGCATCTGGGACCCTTATTGATGAAGAAGTCCTCCAGACTGACCTTTTCAGCTGGGCGCAGCCCCCCTTCTGCAGAGTTAGGGTCCTTAGTGAAGAAGCCAGAGAGAATCTGACCCACAGCAGTGGGACTGGCTGCGGTCATTAGCCATTTGTTTTTCTAAAGGCAGATACTGCTAACTAAAGAAATGATTGCATAGGTACATATAGGTTATTCATGATCAAAAAGTACTTTTAAATGAAACTGGAAAATATTCAGAATAGCAACTAATCTTGCTCAGGGGATGATGGATCTGCCATCTAGCCATTGATTCTGATCATGAAAATTGATCTTGGGCTTCTGGAAAGCAACTTGGCAACACATATCAAAAGTAGGGCTGGGGAAATAGCTTGGAGACATAAGTGCCTGCCTGGCAAGCCCAAAGACCCAGGTTTGATCCCTGGTAGTGCATACTGTGCCAGCCTTGGAACCTTGGGTGTGCAGTCCCAGCCAGAACTGGGTGTGGTGGTGCACACTTGTAATCCTAGCGCTGGGGAGGCTGTCACAGGAGGGTCACTATGAGTCTGAGCTGTGTAGTGAGATCCTATAGCAAATAAATAAATAAATTTAAAAATGATATCAAAAATAAAATTTCTGTTTTGGTCATTAAAAACAAATTCTACCATAGATCCTTTGCAAAAGTGAGGGGTCCACCCAGAGGTGGAGGGAGAGGGAAGGGAGGAAAGAGACAGGAGATGAAAACGAGTTATGGTGTGCTCTGTGCACGTACTGACATGAGGGATGCGTTTGTTACGCACTGCAGTTGCGTACTAATGAAAATAAAAATTGGGAGAAAGCTCCACGTGCATTGATACATCTTAAGTGTATAGCTCTGGAAGTGGGCTGAGATTAATTCAGGATGATCGTTTGTCCATTTACTCATTTGCCTGTAATATTTATAAAGTTCTGATGGTACTTGTCAGAAGGTAGCATCTTAATTTGGATTTTGCACTGGACCAGAATAAGTAGTTTTGTACATGACCCAGTGTTCTGGCCTTTTCTTCCTCTTCCATTTGTTAAAGATAAGGCTTCCCTGCATAGTTCAGGCTGGCCTAAACTCACAATCTTCCTGCCTCAGCCTCCCAAGTGTTGAGATTACAAGTTTGAACTGTTGTGCTTGGCTTCTTAGATTTTTTTCCTTCTTCATAAAACTACAGAGAGCTTGATTTGGGTAAGAAAAACCATTGGAAGTCATTGACTTAGCCATTCTAATGAAAAATAGAATTACTGGATTTTTTTTTACATCATGTGTGGCACTAAGAGGTAAATATCAACTTAAGAAATGCAAAATAAAGAAAAGAAATGCAAAATAATTCATTCTGTGGTAACAGTGCTGTAAGGTGAGTGCTGTTCTTTGCCCCATTTCACAGATGGAGAAACAAAGGTGCAGCAGTGCTCAGTAATTTACCCAAAGCAGTGGTAAGATCGGCACCTAAGCCAAGGCGGCGTGCTCTTCCTACAGGTCACCGATTTCTGGCAGAAAGATGAAGAGAAGCCTGCAGGCAAACATCAAGGATGGTTTGCTGTCCCCAAGGTGAGATGGCAAGGTCAGATCCCCAAGGTGGGTTCTCCACGACGTGGTTTCTACGCTCGCTCGAGTCACCGGCAGAAGGGAGAAGCCAGCGCAGAGCGTGGCGGGGAGGTGCGAGCACTTCAGCATCTTGAAGAAGGCGGGA
Source organism: Ctenomys sociabilis (assembly GCA_004027165.1). Classification (NCBI taxonomy): domain Eukaryota; kingdom Metazoa; phylum Chordata; class Mammalia; order Rodentia; family Ctenomyidae; genus Ctenomys; species Ctenomys sociabilis. The sequence continues at coordinate 10,243 of PVKA01013771.1, read as the reverse complement.
GAGGCCGAAGTCAGCAACAGAAAGCACACTACTTCCACGGGAGGCCGCTGGTGGGGGCTGTACCATCTGCATGACATCTGTTTTGGAAATAACTCCTGTACTGTTTTTCAGGTTGGGCTTGGGTTTTAGAAAACAAACAAAAGCATCAAAATAGCCTGAACGTGAGTATTTGTTTTGCCTCCTTTGAGCAGGGGAGATCAAAGTTGGTGCAAACACAGAAAACATCCGAAGGTCCGCCCGCCCGACCCCTCTGCTTTTTCCAGGCTCCCACAAGCTCCGCCCTTAGCAATTTCCCACCTACTCATCTTGGCTCCTAAGGCTTCCTTCCTCCCTTCTGTACTCAGACACGGTAGATTGCAGTTCCTTAAGGTCTGATACTGGGTTTGTATTTTGATCCTCAGGGATCAGGAGCAAAAAACAGCTAGGCAGGTAGTGAGTATCACGCTTGGGTTACATGAGACAGAAAATTCCCAAATCCCCTAACATTAACACTTCTGGTGTCATTTCACATCAGAGTTTCCTGAGCATCTTCTAGATACCAGACACTAATCTGAGCAATGTGGATTTATGGTGAAGAAATAAGTATGATCCCTCCCTCTGTGGGTGATGTAGTCCGTCAGTAGGAGAAAACAAAGGTGAGAAAGGAAATGGGCAAAAGTAATTGACTGATTTTCATAATTATATGCAGGAAATAATATGATAACAAGGTCTGAGGGGCTCTTGCTATTGGATGAGCAGCCAAGAAAATCTTCTGCAGCAATGCAGCTTAAGCTGAGATCTTCTGGGGGTAAAAAGGGTCGGAACCATGTGTGATGGTAGTGCCCCTGCCCCACAGATCTCTGGCCGGAGCAAGAACAGTGTGTGTCACTGAGGTCAAACAACAGGAGAAGGGGTTGGGGTAAGGGACAAGACTTGCGCTCTAATCTCCCACTCCACGACTAATGATGATTTGTTAATGAGTTTGATTGAGGCCATCACTATCATTCACAATAGGATTGTTTATCATATTGCACATCTGGAATACATACAAATTTTATTTGTCCATTAGACTTGAGTAAAGCTAGGACAAACAAGAAATGGAGATTACATCTCTTATAGATACCAAAAAAAGCCTTACACTAGCAAGCTGAAATACTAGCAAACTAGAAACACACAAAAGGGATTATATACCGTAGTGCATAGTCCATAGTGAAATTTGCTGAAGATGTGCAGGATTTTCACACATGAAAATCAGCCCACATTAAGCACCATGTGTCTTAGCTGCCTTCTCTTGTTACTGGGACAAAATACTTAACACCCAAAGTCAAGGAAGGAAGGTTCATTTAGCTCACAGTCTGTAGAGGTTTTAGTCCATTGTTGGCTGCCACCATGGGAGAGCAGCACATGGCAGAAGGAGACAGTTCACGGTGGTGGAAGAAGCAAAAGCAACAAGAGAAGACAAGACTCTTTCTCCCCCTTATCTTGTAGGTAGGCTACCTACCCTAGGGTGGGTATAACATTTACACAGGTATCCTAGCACTGAACCATGAATCCATCACACTCCAGGTTCAGCCACCTCTGAAAGGCCACCCCCATAACTGCATGAGGCTTTGGGGGACATCTAGACACAAATCTTGGCATCATGTGAATAGGACAAAGGACAAAATCCACGTAGTTATCTCAGCAGACAATTTACATGTGGGACCTCTGCAGCTGCAGGGAGCAGCCATGGCCTTGCTGGAGACTGACATTTCCTGACCGTTGTGCTCCTTGGCCTCCGTGTAGGGGGCCTCCAGCTCCGCACTTCTGGGTACACACCAAGAATAGTAGAAGTCAGCACCCCTAATAGGTATTGTTTGTACACCCATGTTCTTGGCAGCATTATTCCTATCAGCCTAAAGAGGAAACCACTCGAATGACCATAGAGGGATGAAGGGCTAAAGAGAACGTGGAAGCACCTTCAGCGGATGACTGGTCAACCCCAGGGAAGTTGTGATACTTGCTACAGCACAGATGAATCCTGAAGATATTATGCTTAGGGAAATAAACACAAGACACAATCATGTAATGCTACTTACATGAAATTACATGCAGATTAGGTAAATCCACTCAGATGAAACATAGGATGTAGTTTTTAGGAGGTGTGGAAGTGGCTGATGGGCAGTTAGTATTTATTCTGTTTGATGTTTTTTGGGGTACTTGAACTTGAACTCAGGACCTTGTGCTTTCCAGACACATGCTTGTGCCATTGAGCTATCTCCCCAGCCCAGTTAGTGTTAATAGGAACAAAATTTCAACTTGGAAAAATGGGAAAGTTCTGGAGGTGGATAGTGGAGATATGATCATAGTTAATATGATCAATACCCCTGAGATGTACACTTAACATGGTTAAAATGGCCAATTTTATGTTATATTTTACCACAGTTAGAAAAGAGAGACTTAGATGTATTTAAAAATCGGGTTTCCTTCTCCACTGTTGGTGGGAGTGCAGGCTGGTACAGTCATTATGGAAATCAGTATGGAGATTCCCCAAAAAGCTAGGATTGGAGGTCCCACTCAAGCCAGCTATCCCCCCCCCCCAGGTATTTTTCCAAAAGAACTGAAATCATCATACCACAGTGACATACGTGCACCCGTGTTTATAGCAGTGCAGTTTGTAGTAGCTAAGGCTTGGAAACAACCCAAATGCCCATCACCTGAGAAGTGGATAAAGAAGATGGTATTTTTACATAATGTAGTATTACTCAGCTATAAAAAAGATAAAATTGAGGCTTTTGTAGGTAAATGGATGCAACTGGAGACTGTATTGGTAAGTGAAATAAATCAGACCCTCATGTGCAAACATTGTGTTACCTTGCTAGTGTGGGAACCTGAAGGTGTAAATAAAATCTGAGAGGTATAGTAGATACTGTGGAAGGGAGAGAATTTGCTCAACAGGAAGGAAAAACTGGGATGAGGAAAGGGACAAAAGAAAGGAAAAGATATATTTGTGTATATATGCAGGATAATTTGAATAATTGTACTGCTGATTTCTGCTGGTCTTTTGAAAGGAGCAGTAAATGTTTAGAATTTTTTTCTTTTTATTCTTATTATTTTTCATTTTAAATATCTTATAACTTTCTGTTGTCTTTTAACCAATTTTGCTTGTATGATCTGATAACCTAAACAACTAATCTGAAGATAGCATCATGCAATACAATAACCAGTGTTGAATTCCTATTACTTTGTTTGATTAAATCTTGTATTATTTCTAAATTTTTTTTTTACTGTTTTGTATTCTTAAGTAAGTAAATAATGGATTTCAATAATTCCCTTCAACTCCTGCATCACTCTGAGCACACTAGCTTCCCAGTGCTGTGTCAGGGGCTCCCCTAACCTCCACAGCCAGGCTATGGCCCGGTTCAGATGCCTTACAAGGGTGATGCTAAGTGCTATTCAGGGCAGATGTAGTAGCATCTTTCAGCCTTGAAGCATGCTATCCCATCAAATCTACTCTTCAAGTAGGAGAAAAAAATAGCCAGCTAAACTCTGTCTCTGTCATCTCCTGATATGTCATTTAACTAGCTGAGATCTGCTTTCCTTAGCCAGTCAAGGGCAGAAAGCTGACCTTGGAGAACTCTTCTGGTGGTTCTGGGTGCTTCCTGACGCTGTCCTTCATTGTTTGGGGTTTAATATTCTTACTAATGAGAGTTCTGGATCATGCACCCGGACAACCAATGGTAGAAGGCAAGAATATAACTCCACCAATCAGCACAAAGCTCTTGCAGAAGCCCTGGCCTCTGATTGGTGGAGCACACTAGTTTCAGGGTGATCTCCTTCCTGGTTGAGTCTCTGCCCTCTAATTCCAGCCCAGCCCATCTGCTGACACTAAGTACAGGCCTTGGAGCCCATCTGACTACCTACCAAATGTACCTTCTGATCTTCATTAAGTTTCTAAGAGCATCCCTGTCTGCCGCAGTGTGTCCATCCTGTGCTGTTCTGTTCCTTCCATCATGGCTTAGCACAAATGCCTGCTCTTTAGGACACCTTTTTAGGTCCCCACCCAGAAGCAATCTCATCTTCAACCTCCTGAGTTATTTCAACTTGTTGACTCTGCCTCTGCATTTTACTTTGACCTAAAAGATAATGTATTTACATGCTATCTGTTCTCTATCAATTAAATTACTGGAATGTGATGTGTTTATCTCATTAATTTTTGTATTTTCCAGGCAGTAGGCACATGGTAGATGCTGCTGGTTGTAGAATGGGTGCTGAATAGAATATACAGAGATGTAATGATTGGTGCATGGAGCCCCTTGTAAGGTATGTACTTAATTACAATCCTTGACTGAAAGTGTGGTTTTTGAAGGAATGTTCCAGAATCTTGCTATGTTGGCATCTTCTGTTTCCTTGAGTGATTCTTGCTTCCCTTCTCACTGTTAGTATAAAAATGATAATGGTAGAAGCTGAACTTGAGATGCAGCAGAGAAGCTATGCCCTAGCTTGGTGCAAATAGAGGCACTGGAGCAGCGGGAGGCAGCCCAAGTGCAGGTGTGGGTCAGCAGCATGGCTTGGAGCTGTGGAGCCAGCGTGTGCATACTGGCTAGAGCGGGGAGATGCGTGTGCTAGGATAGTGGCATTTGTATCTGTATCCACAGAACAGCGTCTTTGGGAAGAGGGGCAGATCTGCAGATTCTTCTATGTGGAACTAATACTGCAGGGTCACAATGCAGGGTTTGGGACTCCAAGTTGTGACTGAGGCCATATAGCTTTATAATCACAATCATTGTCATTGGTTGGGCCTTGACAGCATGCTGGGTTCTATGGCAGGTAATATTTTGTTATTGCTGGTCCTGCCCCCTCTGAGGTAGGCAATGATTGGTGCCACCTGTGGGACCTACAGACAAAGGCTCAGGGTGGTTAGATGAACTGAAGTGGATCAAGTCCCCCAGGGGAAGTGGGAGAAGCTGGCACAGATCAGCCTCGCTGCCCAGGAGCGATGCCCAGCTCTTGTCTCAGTAGCACGCTGCAGGAATGACCTGGCCAAACTGTAGATGGGGGGGGGGCTTTGGCACCTCTCTGCTCAGAGAGGAGTAGGCACATGTATTATAGGACATCCATGTCCAAATTCGTCTCCAAAATGAATGCTTCTGTGACCCAATATTCTATTTTATTCCTACACCTGTGATTTCAGAACCCGTGTGTTTGCCTCAGTTGATCTTTTGCACCATAGTTGTTCAAGTGACGACTTCAACCTTTTAAGGCACACAGCGAGAGAACTGTGCCAGGGCTCTTGCTAGTTCTTTTCTCTTCAGCGATCTCAGGACCTTTCTGTTGAGCGAGGTGTGCTGGATTTATCTACCAAAACATCAGGTTGGTCTGATTAGTTGCTTTTGTTCTGGAGAATGGGAAACTCTCAAGAAAGTATCAAGGAAGGGAAAGGTTCAGGGCTTTAAGATCATAGTCAACCACAATTCCCTGCGTATTTCCTAAGAGCTAAGAACCTTGCAGCATTCCCGACATGAGGAAGCGACAAGTGTCTGCAGTGCCGGCTGTGTCGGGCTGGTCATTGTGAATTTCATGCCTGTACTGAAACATGGGCCGTTACCATGTGCAATTCAAAGTGAAAATGTACTTTAGAAAGCTGTAGTTAACAACAACTTACTGTGTACTTCAAAACATCCATGAAGAAAGGATCTGAATGGTCCCCAAACAGAAAAATGATACATACATACATAGATCAAAATACCATTACTCTCCATAAATGTGTCTCAACATTATGTGCCAATTACAAACCATTTTTCTTTTTTTTTTTATATGTTTTTATGGATGGGTCCAGGGTGTTCACTGTCTCGCTACCAGGTCAGACGCGTGGTGATCTGCCTGTTTACAGCCTCCCAAGTGCTGGGATTATCGGTGCGTGTCACCACGCCCAGTGTCAGTTGCTGTCTCAGTGAACCTTGGGTGGGGCCAGCACAGCAGGCCCAGGGATGGAACCCCTGGCTCCTGTACCTGCTTGCAGGTGCTTTAATCTCTGATTTGGTCAGCCCTATAAATGATTTTTTTGAAGAGTGTTATCTGAGGGCTTTCTTATCAAGTGTCTTATTTTTCTCTTTATATACTGAGCACTGAACCCAGGGGCTTCACACTGAGATAATTTCTAGCTCTTTTTCTATTTTTTTTTTTTTTTTTTAGCTCTTTTTATTTTGAAACCAGTTCTCATTCACTTGTTAAATTGTGATGCTGCTGTCTCAGTTTCTCCAAGTGCTGGGGCTGCAGGCCCGGGCTAGGATTCCAGTTTCTTCTCATCCCCATTCCCACCCCTGTGGCTCGCTTTCCTCTCAAATGCATCCTGCGCCCCCTCAACCCCAGCCTAAAGCAGTCACCGCCATGCCCTTGAGCTTGCAGTTGCCTTTGTCTGAAGTGCTTTTCCCTGTGGGGCCTGTGCGTGGCATGGGTTTGCATTGTCCAGGACTCAGTTGGTCCTGGGTTCTAGAGAAGGGCAGAGCCGCAGTGCTGCAGCGACCAAGCAAGCTGCCTTTGGTGTCAGAGAGGCCCTGCTGGAGTCCTGCCTTGGCGACCTGGAACAAGCACTTCAACCCCAGTGACCTGGAACAAGCACCTCAATACTGGTCTGCATCCATTTCCCACCTGTTCAGCAGGGATAGAAGAACTTTCATGCAGGCCAACTATTGGGTTAAGTTAATTATGAAAAGCTTTACCGTAACCAGCTGCAAACTGGTGGGTGCTTGGTGAGCTCTGGCCCTGTAGGTCGTGGGGACAGTGCCTTCCCTGCTGCTCTTTCCACCCTGAAGCAGCTGCTCTGTGAGCCCACTGTCTCCTGCACTGCCGCTAGCTCAGAGCCTGGTGCTCAAGTGGTTTGCATCTTCTTCAAGATGGGACTGTGAGTTTAAATTCTTTGTTTCCTTTTTTTTTTAGTGGAACCGGTGATTGAACTCAGGCCCTTGCATTTGCCAGGGAAGCGGTTATTCTACTGAGCCATCTCTTATGGTGTCTAATACACAGTAGGAGTTGAGTAAATAAAGGAGCCAATGAATGTTTAAACTGAGGTTCTTTCCTTGCCTTTTACTACGCAATCTGCACTGACCCTCCCTCCAGGTAAGTACGCAGAAAGCAGTGCAATAAAGTGGCTGAGGATGGAATGAAATGTATTTTCTAGAACGTGCTGGGAATGGAGTTTGGGCTGCTCACAGGTGTCCTGGCTCTTTGTCCCATTAGCCCCGTGGCTTCTTTCTTCACAGCTTTGACCTTCTAATTTATGCCTGCTGTGGGCAGTTTCTCCAGTATAGCTTCAGTTCAGCTCCTGTGCCACATTTGAACCTGGAGAGAGGGCAGAGAGGGTGAGGCTCTGGACTAAGGAGGGAGGAGAATGAGACCCCAAGTGGTCACCATGAAGAGGTGGAGGACCCTGCTTTGTCTTTCCACTGCAGCCAGCACTTCAAAATGGACCCAGGCCCTAGAAGAGGCTCCAAGCCTCCTAGGAACTTCGCACGTGTTTCAAAGAATGCTTCACTCACTGATTCAACTTTGCTTCCCTGCTAGCTCATGTCTGGCTTGGTGGGGAGTTCAGAAGTAGAAGGAAGGATTGTAAGCCAGGCAGAGAGGTACGCTCTGCTGTCCCAGTACGCTGCGAAGCCCAGGGCCTGTTTCACAAGGAAACAGATTCATAAAAGGAAAGCATGACAGATGTGGAATTCACATTAGAACTCTACACACAGAGAAAGCTGTGGGATGAGCTACTGCAGTTCAGAGGAGAGAGGGAGAGAGCGGAAAGGCGGAGGAGCTGCCAGTTTTCTCATGGTGGTGGCCCGAAGCAGCCAGGAGGACCAGGGGCTTGGGGGCAGCCGCTGATAGGGCTCCTGGGTGAGTGAGGGCAGCTTGGGGCTGGGGGAGCGGGGGCAGATGGCAGAACAGGGCCCCATGGGGAGGAATTTGGCAGCAAGAGAGAGGGTCTGAAATTTGGGGAGGACCGAAGTAGAGGCCTTTGGTTGGGTCTGCACCGTGGCAGGGGACACGAGTTCCCATTCTGGTGTAAACACAGACTCTCCTCAGGGGCTCTTTGGAGCTTGTGCTATTTTTAACATCAACATAGAAATTTAAAACATTATTAGAGAACCAGTGACAAGCTGCAAGATGGCTAAGCCACAGCTCCTCTGCCCTGGAGGCACTCCAGCAAGGGATACCTGTGAAGGGGAATCAGGTGACCCTGAGGCGTAAGTTATGAAGAGCATACTAAATGCTCCTGATCAACTTAGTGGGTTCAGGAGAAAACACTTGCTTTCTAAAGCAAGCTGGTTAATTTCCCTATTAGAGGATAATTTTGCAAATTATTTAAATCATTAGTGATTCTGCTTCACGCTACTGGCACCAGTAAAAGGCAAAGATGAAGTTCAAGCAGCATCCTCTACGTAGTATAAAGTGCTCCTGAAATTTGTCTTGGCAGCTTCTAGCTCGCAGAGCTTTCAAAGGTAAGCTGGTAATTGTTTGGTTTTAGCATGTAAATGAAGTGACACCTCGTCTCCCCTTCCCCAAAGATCTCCCTCAGTCACCACTAAATTCACAGACTTCTACGACTAAGGATTTTGTCCTTGGGTTGACTCCCCAGGAATCCTGGTAACTGGAAGCAGACCAGAGTGGTCATGGCTAGTATTTCTAGGCCAGGATCTCATCTTGCAGTACCCAATTTCACCAATAGATGACAGTCTTGTCGTTTTGCTAAGCGTGAAGCAGGCTTTGTCCTTCAGAAGTCAATGGCAAAGATGCTTTAGGCAGAGAAAACCTCGTTTAATTAATCTCACCTGACCAGTTGTGAATAAATTTATTATACCAACAAGTAGAGAATTATATAACCACGAACCTAGAGTGCTGGACGCCTAGCTCCAGGTACTCCAGAGCTGAGACAGGTGGGTCACTTGAGCCCAGGAATAAAAGGCCGAACTAGGCAAAATAAATGAATCCAGAAACAAATGTAGCGCAACAGGTTCAAGTCGAGGCATTTCCGGCTGGTGCTTACTAAGACTATACTCAGAGTCATACACAACATCAACTGAACTGTGGTGGGTTTAACAGACACTGAGCTTTTTGATTCTGAAGCCCTGAATCCACAAGTCCAGAAGCCAAGACCTTCTCACAGCGATGTGATTGGTGCTTATTAGAATTAAATTATTCTCACTTCTTTTTTCCCTGTATTTAGGAGAAGACCTACAGGATCTCACTACGTAGACTGATCTGCCTGTATTCCCAAGGGCTGGGATTACAGGCGCACACCACCACTTCCAGTTTCAATTGCCATCTCCGTGCGCCCTGGGGCAGGGCTGGCATGGCATGCTGGGAATCGAACCCGGGCTTCTGTGCTCTGCCTAAGCAGGCGCTTTAGTCTGCTGACCTATCAGGCCGGCCCTTCTCACTTCTTTAATGAGCTTTTAAATATTTTTCTGTTGCCAGCAATTGGATTAAACTAAAAAGATAAGTTAATTGTAAAATGAAGTCATTCCTTGACTTTTTTTTTTTTTCCCCCACCAACTGCTTAGATGAGCAGGAGAATTCCTGGCCAATAATTATAGTTTGTCATTCCAAGAAGATTTATCTGGCTGAGAAAAAGCTGGAGAAATGTTAACTATCCAATTTGGAAGCGGAGAGTTCCCGTTAATCATAAAGCTCAGCTCTAATTTTAACGTTGATAGCTTGGGAACCAATGTTGACTCCTAACTAAAGAATACGTGGAATGATAGTAGGACAAAGAAGGCAGCAGAGCGTTCTTATCTAGAGGGAATCAAACAACAATGCCATTGCCCCAGCAGTGAACCAGGACTGCAGATTAAGACTGAAAACGAAACCGAGCAAAAGAGAAAGCTGCCCAAGGCCGGTTGTCCGCCTGCTGGCAAAGCGACCGACTAGCTTCCTGTGCCTCGCAGTGTGGCGATGAAATGGCATCTGAGGCTCAACTGACAGACGAGAAAGTGAAAGCTCGGACCGTGATCTGTCTAAGACCTCCGGGGCTCCGTCCTGAGCTGAGCTGAGAGTCCTTTCTTCACATCACACCTGGCCACAGGGGCATTTTCGTGGTGGAACTGCAGCGGAACTCGCGGAGAGCCCGAGGAGTAGGGGAGGCAGCCCCGGGGCGGCGGTAGCTTTCTTTCTTTCTTTTTTTTTTTTTCCATTTATTTTTATTTTATTAAAATACAAATGTCAATCAGACAGTTTCAAGACACCTTAACCATACAGAGTCGATGAATTAATACATTGCAAACTGTTTTCATAACGT